>BOPN01004585.1:40000-47500 GCA_017312705.2 Penaeus japonicus
GAGACGTATCTCTCATGCATCAAAAGTTATTCATAGATACAGTAACACATTGGGAAAGTCAGGGTGCTCTTATATGATTTTATATAACACAATCGTTATTCTTTAAGAGGAGAAAAAATATATATGTAAGAACAACATTAAGGTGATTTTTTTCAGTTTAGGCTCCTGGAATTTTATACACGTTTGGTGAAAGAGTAAATCCACTATTGCAGAATTCTTAAGAAAAAAATTCTCCCTTTTTTCTGTAATTTCATACAAATGATAAATCCAAATAGATTATCGTACATCAATGCAACCGAAATAGACAAGAAACTCCATCGTAAAGAAAGAAAAAGAGAAAGCAAAGAAAGAAAATAGTGCGAGTAATGGACTTCGTCAGAGTAGCAGTACCTTGCCGGGTCCAGCTGTCAGACGCTGGCAGGGCGACGCGACGGCAGGGTAAGGGAAAGCGGGCGGGGAGGAGGGGGAGGAGCAGTGAGGGGAGGGGGAGGGGGTGGGAGATGCCGTGACGGACACCCGGACCTTTGTACCCTCCAACCCCCTCTTCCTCCCCCTCCCCCTTTCCCCTCACCCCTCCCGGATACGTTGATACTTTATTGTCCATTCCAAGGTGTAAACTCGGATCGGCGTGACTATAAACTGGCGTAAAAAACAAAGAAAAAAAGGAGAAAGAAAAGAAAAAAGAAGAAAAGAGAAGAAGAAGTAAAAAAATGCCAAAGAAATTTGTGTCTCTAAATATAGTTAATTGTTACTCGTCCTGCAAAATTTGCATAATTTAAAAGCGTCCTTCGTGAAAGACAAACTTCAATCAAGCCATTACTTACATTACACCTGTTACTTCACTCCTTAATGAAAGTGCTCAATGCAGACAGTATATTCTGGATAATATACGTCTTTTGCAAAGTACTAATCTCGGAGTACACTGTAATGCGGTAGGTACAAGACGCACATGACAAATGTTCTTCAAATAACTATGATTTTTTCTCTTAATACGTAGCTGAGAATAAAGAGACGCAGTCACTCCCCCAAGATATATTTAACGTATCAGGGCGAGAAAGTATCTCCCATCCATCAGGTCGGTCCACGTGTTGTTGTTTTTTCCAAGAAACAATGATGCCTTTGATTTAACAAGCCGTCTACGACACGGGTAGATTGCGTCATCATTACAAGTAGTTCACTAATCATTTACATATAATAATACGAGTGTATGCAATTTATCATCTAATGAGATACTACAGTTTCTCCAGGCACCCCATCGGTCTTATAATTCTGGTCTTGATAAAGCAATTTGTAACGCCTTTACGTGGAGTGTAAAGCGGAGAGAATTGAGGTTTTTAAGACAATTTACCGATTCGTACTTGGGCGTGAGCTAGAATTATCACACACTTCCTTTTCAGTTAATTTTCATAAAAAGACATGAAAATACGAAGGTAATGAGAGTGAAATTAGAGTGAAACGAATCCTCTTCACAGTGAGATGATTGAGGGTTTCACTCTAAACAGGGAGAGATATGAATGCATTATACTAGAAGGGCCTTGCATGCAGGAACTGTGCTTGTTCCAAGCGTCGTGGCACACCCTACGAATATGGGAGGGAAGGAGACTAAAGCAGATAAATATTCAGAAGATATCATAATCGAAAAAATAAAGAGGTGAAAAGAAAGTCATGAAAGAAAGAAAAGAAAGAAAAACTCCGGTAGACCATGGATTGGGAAATGTCATCCAGGATAATTTTACGGTACGTGTAATATGTATAGTATGTAGGAGCAATACTAAAACGTCCTGCTGGTGTG
Source organism: Penaeus japonicus (assembly GCA_017312705.2). NCBI lineage: Eukaryota > Metazoa > Arthropoda > Malacostraca > Decapoda > Penaeidae > Penaeus > Penaeus japonicus. Next base: position 41,793 of record BOPN01004585.1, read on the forward strand.
GAGATGGTGGCCTCACCCCACGCACCCCCGCACACGAAGGGTTCCTTCCGAAAATGGTTCGCGTTACTCTTCACGAGAGACATGATAATCCTTTGGATTCTTGTAAGTGTGTGTTGTGTCGTGCCAGTCCTCAAAGGGTCATCTGAGCAACCTCGGCGGAGCAGCAGTGGCTAGGATGTCCCGTGTTTATTCACCTGCCTTGTAAATCAGGTCATCAGATGACGTGCCTTGGATAGATTAGTTGCGCTGAGGGCTAACAGCGCTTTCCGGATTAGAAGGAAATGTCTGTTATCAAAATCTTTGCGTCATGTGCAGATGTTCTTAAGCTTCAGGAACCAAACGGAGGCCAAGGACTCTTCGGATATGGAGGGACTTTCCGGGTATGGAGAGGATGGTACGTAAGACATTCGTACCTTATCATTTGCTGAGAGCTCTCAAGTCAAGGGCTTTAGGGCACCGCCCCTTAGCATGATTATGAAGTGGGGTTTAGGGTGGACGGTTGGCTCTGCCCTCTGCACTTTCAAGCTCAGTTCTGTAAATTGTTTTTGGTCATTTTTGGGACACTCCTTGGCACGGCTGTCCACCTCTCAGCCACTCCTTTCCATTTTGTTTGTTCAGTGACTCCCGATTTATGTTTTGAGAGCGATGGCATTTATTGATGTTGTGGTCATTTACATGTATATTTTTGGTGAATTTAGAAATTACATTTGTTTAGTACCTCAGTTTAGAAACTGGGCTTCTGATTTGTGACCATGCAATCTCCTGATATCCAAGTAGCTGTTGTATTATCTTTATCTTGCTCAGACGCCACGTATTGCTATTAGACGTTTCGACAGAAAACAAATACACTGCATATACGTTCTACATCAGATATGCACGAGTTTATTTGTAAGATTTCGAAACACGCTGTAGTGAGGCCAAGTCACTTAAACTCATTAGAGATTCTAGCGTGCATTTTCTCCCCTTTTTTGCCCTGATGCAATTCAACTTCAAACCGCGAATGTTACACGTGCAATAACTGTACTCTATGCATGTGAGCATCAAGGAAGTAACTCTGATTTCTTTGCGTTTAGCTCTTTGGCTGATTCAGTAATGGAGACAAATCACGAGGAATTTCTGCTATATGATGATAGGTAATTTATATCGATATGAGGTAATCATAGGTCACACACACTCAAGATGGGCGAGACTCGAGTTTTCATCTGGAGGTGAGTTCGTCTTTTCTTGCATGATTGCACAGCTCATTTGACTATCCCGAGACACGACGCAGGAAATAGAACATTAGTTTGAGGGGGGGGGAGGGAGAGAGCAATTTGATATCTATTTCTGTAACAGCAATGAGTCGTAAAAAACAGATGGATGATGGGTGAGGGTGGAGGGATGGAAGAGAATGAGGAAGAAGAAGAAGGAGAAGAAGAAGAGGGAAGAAATAGAGGAGGTGGTTGAAGTTGAGGTGGAGGTAGAAGTGGAGGTGGAGGTAAATATAGCGATGGTGGTGGTGGAGGGGGAGGAGGAGGAAGAAGAGAGGGCGGGCAGGTGGAAGTGGAGGTGGGGGAGGAAGAGGAGGAGGAGGAGGAGGTGTTGGTGATGGAGTGCGAAGAAAAAAAAAAGAGAAATTGATAATACCTATAAAAGAAAATACCAAAGAAAATGAAGAAGGAACGAAAATAATATAAGAGAGAAGTAAAAGCAAAGTAAAAAAAAAAAAGAAAGGAGAGATTACCACCTTGAATTCTCGAAAACTTTCTCTTCAGAATAATGCTTTCGAAAAGTAGCTCCTTGTAATGTAATTTCCACATATGGGATTTTTCTGCATTTTGCATGCAATGTGGAGATTTCCTCTCGCTTAAAGATAAGGGGAATGTGCGTGAGGGTATGCGTGCCTGTGTGCGTGCGTGTGTGTGTGTGTGTGTGTGTGTGTGTGTGTGTGTGTGTGTGTGTCTGTGTGTGTATGTGTGTGTGTGTGTGTGTGTGTGTGATAGATAGATAGATAGAGAGAGAGAGAGAGAAAGTGTGTATATGTGTATGTGTCTGTATGTATGTTTTTATATGTGTTTGTATGTATCTATATGTTCATGCTGTGGATAAGTGTCTTGGTGGGCGTATGTTTGTATGTTTGCGTGTACATGTACGCGCACCATCTTACATTACTTAAATGAAGTATAACATTTTGTAAATCAGATTATACTCTTGCTAATTTGCCTTTGAACTTCCAAATTTTGCTGAACTCAAAGTCGGAGTAATTAGATCAGCAATTTTCGTTATTTCTCTGTAATGAGCATGTTCTGGGTAATGTTGTTCTTGTGATTATGGTTATTATTCGTGCGGTTATCAATGTTTAGTTTTGTGATAGAAATAATAATGATAGTAATTATAATGATGATGAGGTTATTATATTATTGATTATCGCTATCATTTTTATTGTTGTTTTGTTGCTGTCATTACTATTATTACAGAAACAAGTACTACTACTATTATTGCCTTTATCATTATTTTTTTTATAAATGTTATCTTTAAATATATTGTTATAGTTCTTTTGATAAAATACTTTTAACATCATTATTAAAATCTTTATTTGATATGATGATTATTCTGTTGATGGAAATGATACTACTAGTAACAGTAATAATAATGAAGATAATCAACCGCATTTTAGATATGGCGTGTGTATGAACCATGGTGCGTGTCCAGAGGGCGCTAATTCACCAAGAATATGAAATGAAAAAGTGTCCAGACCAAAACATGGTTCTTCATATCGCCTTCTTAAACATCAACAAAGCATTGGATCCTACAAAACCTTCATCATCATCATCTTCATTCATCATCTTGGTGGAGACTAGGAGATGTCCCTGAAAAAAAGTTCTGAAGATCATTATTATTTTTTTTTTTTTCGAAAACCATTTTGGTGGAATATGTTTCAACAACGGGTTCTCTGGTGGGGTGAATGAAACAACTTGGTAATCGTCACTACCAACACCTTGTAGAGACGAAAACAGTCAAAAAATAATAATAAAAAATAATAATAATAATAACAATAAATGAATAAAATAAATAAATAATTAAATGGATAAAAAAAGGATTCATCAAGGAAATTAATTATGTTCAGTTTGCTCACACCTGTGTCGATCCAGAATTGTCTTATACAACCATGAAAGGAAAGATGATAATTAGGGTTTAAAATAATGATGATTAAAATGATGATTCCAGATCTTCTATGAACATTAATCGCCAGCATTCCTTGGCTTGATCCAGGACAATGAATGGTGGTAATAATAATGATAATAGTAATGATAATTATAATATGGTAATATTAAACACTGTAACTAATAAGAATAGTGCGGTGATAATAGTAGAAATAGTAAAGCCATGAATAATTTATGAATAAGCCATGATTTTACTACAATCATTATATCAATTTTTAATTAAAGAAACGTAGCACTTGTAGAAACGGTTACATTGACTACGTTCATCCTGATTATATATATATATATATATATATATATATATATATATATATATATATATATATATATATATATGTATATATATATATATATATATATATTTTTTTTTTTTTTTTTTTCAATCATCGCTATTTCTGTAAGCGAAAGGGGCCTCTTCCTTAAGCAGCCAAGCGACCACGAAGACAAACGGACTCTTTATCCCGAAGGAGAGTTTGCTTTGATAGGAGCGTGTAAGGGAAGTGTCATGGCGCCTCTCCCTCTGTCCTGTCGGCGATAGGATGTTTCGACACGCGTCCTTTGCTTGTTCTTTTTATGGGCTCCCGCGCCGACAGCACCTCGGGTTGCAATTTAAAGGGGCTAAATCGCAGGGGCGGCTTCTCGCCTAATAAGGGAAGGCGCTACTTCTTTTTTCTCTGTTTCTTTTTTCAGTTTGCCTCTTCCTTTTTTTATTTCGTTTATTTCTCTTTTTTATTCTTTCTTTCTTTCTTTCTCTCTCTCACCCTGTCTCTGTCGTTGTCTCTGTCTTGGTCTCTCTCTCTATCTATCTATCTATCTATCTATCTCTCTCGTTTATTTCGTTTATTTCTCTGCTCTTTTTTCTCTTTCTCTCACCCTGTCTCTGTCGTTGTCTCTGTCTTGGTCTCTCTCTCTCTCTCTCTCTCTCTCTCTCTCTCTCTCTCTCTCTCTCTCTCTCTCTCTCTCTTTCTCTCTGGTTGCCCCCAAATCGCTTCACATGCCTCCGAGAGAGCGCTCCAAAGATCATCGATGTATAGGATGGCCTTGGGAACGCAAGAGGTCGGTTGCACTAAAGATTTTGTTATGCCTGACGCCCACTGTTAGGGATTCTGGGCGTCTAACTGGATGGAGGTGATAAATGCTAATTGCCTAAGAGGAGTAATGTTTCTAAATTATCCAGGTTGATGATTTATTCCCACATTTTCATTAGTATGTATTTTTCATCCTGTATCTCGCCTGCAATTTGCTCTGGTTACCGACTTAGGCTGTCTAGTTAGGGTAGGTGCATCGTGTTACACTTTGATTTAAGAGGGACTGTGGTCTCCTTCTTAAAATCTTCTGTATCCAAGGGATTATGGGTTGATGGGACTGGTAGTATAGAAATAAGTGATCTTTCGGTAAATGACATGATTGAGCGCTGAAGAATGTATTAGAAATTGCGTAGTGGCTGTCGGTCCAACAAGGGCAACTCCAGAAGGTCGAGTCTTTGATCCGACTTCCGTTTTCTTTTTCATTCTTTCTTTCTGCCGAATGCCATTCACTCGTTTCGCTTCGCCAGTTCCCCCCTTTTCATTTCCTTTTTGCAATGTTTCGGGAAAAATAAGGAAGTTTTCATCTTTGCAATGAGGTTTGCTTGCACTTTGAATGAGAGCAAATCAGTTGTCCAAACCCGTTTCTCTCTCTCTGTGACTATCAGCCTCCCACATCGAAGAACAAGTCGGGGCATTCATTTGTTGCGGCCTAAGTATGGGGCAGGAGTCACGGGATCACGTCGACCCGCGTATTGGAGGAAGTACGTAGCCACTCGTGTCACGCACCTGCCTCCCCGCATCACGGTGCTGCACCAACACAAACAAAACTGCACTTAAGTTGTAAGAGGAGGAACACACACGACATCCTAAGACCGAGACCGCGATAGGCAAGGATCTTGTCCTGTGTTTTGCTCTGATTCCCGGCCGTCAGAGAGCATGTTATTTATCTCTGCTGGTGAAGACTCATGACAGTAAGACATGTGACTCGGAGGAGACTAATGCCTTATAAAACCACTATCACAACACGCTCACTCAACCACGTCGATGTAGCCGCCAGTTCATATTAGCGGTCGTGACGGCGCTAAGCTGCGGAGGCGGAGAGCGGGGACGAGAGGGAGAAATGGAATGGGAAAATGATAAAGTTATTGATAACGATTATTTATAGATTTTTTGTATGTATTTAGATATAGATATATAGATATATATATGTAGAGGGAAAGAGGAAGGGGATAGAGAGACAGAGATAAATAGAGATAGATAGAGAGAGAGAGAGAGAGAGAGAGAGAGAGAGAGAGAGAGAGAGAGAGAGAGAAATTAGTTCAAAGAAAGCATCTAACGGGCAAAGCAAACGCCAAACATAATCCTCATCCTGCAATTCAGAATCCCCCCACGCAGTTGTCAGGACAGCAAAAACACAGACCCTCAGTGAAACAACGAAGATGTTGTGGTAGTGTTGCCATGGAGAAATAATGACGAT
>BOPN01004585.1:61728-64228 GCA_017312705.2 Penaeus japonicus
GAGAGAGAGAGAGAGAGAGAGAGAGAGAGAGAGAGAGAGAGAGAGAGAGAGAGAGAGAGAGAGAGAGAGAGAGAGAGAGAGAGAGATAAAGAAAGAGAGAGAGAGATAAAGAAAGAGAGAGAAAGAGAAAGAGAGAGAGAGAGAGAGAGGAGAAAGGTGAGAAGACAGACATACAAAGAGAGAGAGAGAGAGAGAGAGAGAGAGAGAGAGAGAGAGAGAGAGAGAGAGAGAGAGAGAAGAGAATGAGTGTGAAGAGAAAGAGAGAGGAGAACATCCTGCGAACGCCCAAGCAGCGCTCCCTTTCGAGGCGATCAAGGATACCCCCGACGTTGTGATTGCTGGGCCTCCGAGGTGCCTGATGATCGTTAATGGCAGAGGTTCTTGAAGTCCCCGAATAAAAAATTGGCTCGCATTGTAGCGTACCAATTGCACTGTAATCTTAGATTAGATCCGGTTTGAACAATCTTCGTGGCAAAAAGGGCTTGGTCTTCGTGTTTTAGACATAATATAAGCAATGAAATTATTGCTTAGATGACTTACGGTGATATTTTATGACCTCAAACATATATACTCACGGGTGTTAACAATTGATAGTTATAAATCACGCGTCATAATTAGCACATTATTAATTGATATCCTGTATCACCTTGTCTGTATGAAAAAGGACTCTGGAAGCCCGTGAAACAAGCTATTGTGTAAACGGACAAGCGTGGTAACAAGTGACGGTCGTGGTGAAAAGAGGATCGGCGAGCGCCTGCTTGTGGGATCGCGTTCCTCCTCTTGAGCGATTCGATTCTCTTTAGCCTACGGTTGCCCGCCAAAAAATGGTTATGCTTTTTTCTGTATTTGTAACCGACTTATCAGGAATATATGTAAAGGATTTGCTGTAAATACCGCTCGTATGCTAAATACTTGAGAAGAAAAACAAGTGGATTGATGAGGGGTCATACTTCATTAGACCCACGACGGCTTTTCATTTTCGAAAATAATTACAGGTGAGGAAGGTTTTGCGTCTCGGAAGAAGATATTCCGTCAAGTATTATCCCGGTACAAAAACGCCATTAGGACGGTAAAGTAAAGACCTGTGAGTCGGGCTCCCCTCCCCCCCCCCCCTCCCACCACCAAGGGGCGCAGGACACCTAATTTGAGAGTGACGAACCACCTTTTCGTACAATTTTTGCATAATTACCTGCTCGTTTGCCCCCACAAACATCTTGACCTTCGTCCATTAGTCCAGGAGAAAATTACGAGTCGGGGATTCGTCACGAAGGCTTCAGTGGACAGGGAGGGAGGGAGGGAGAGAGGGGGTGAGGGAGGGGTGGTCATTCTCAGCTTGTAGCCTGCAATATTATTCTTTTCAATTCACGGCGGTGTTTTCATGTCAAGTTTGAAAATATTCCGGAGGCATATTAATGTCAAATTCAAGAATGATTACCGAGGCGTTTTCATATCAAATCTGAAAACATAACGGATGCGTTTTCGGATCAGATTCGAAAATAGTCCTTAAGCCTTTTCAGGTCAAGTTCGTAAATATTCCCGAATAGACCTAACAGCAGCGTCCTAGTCCCACGCTGCATGACAAGGTGGTTCTTTCAGCCCCTTCCCGGCGGCCGGTGCGCTAATGACAGCGTTGATGACATCCCGCTAAGGTAAACATCAGGCGGTACCTCGGTGTCTCAAAAAAGGTAATTAACGGTCACATTAATTACCCTAATAAGTGCGTCTGAAGCCTAATTATATTTCATCTTTACCAGGGCGACGTTAATCCCATGAACTGAAGATCCTTAATTGCCATATGATTTGTCAAGGTTTATTGTGGTCGGTCACGTGGATACTTTTCTCAGGTCTCAGTGTTAATCCACTCTCCTACTGGAATTGCAGAGGTCAGTCATTTTATACATAGATAGATGGATAGATACATGGGCAGGTGGACAGATAGATAGGTGGATAGATGCATTAATATATAGGTAGATAGATGGATTGATATATAGGTAGATAGACAGATAAATTGGTAAATAGTTACGGAGATAGATTATTAGGTAGATAGGTAAGTAGATTGGTTGGTAGATAGATAAATTGATGCACAAATATATAGACAGATTGATAGTTAGATAAATAGATTGAGACACAGACAGATATATTGACGTGATAGATAAGTAGGTAGAAATATATAGATATATAAAAAGGTAGGTAGCTGGGTAAATAGATATGTAGATAGATAGGTAAGTAGACAAATTAGATTAGACATTTTATTTCTTTTTTATCAGTTTTCTTTTTTCTCGTTTAAGATTAGGCTAAAGTTCTTGAAAGCTGGCTATTAGAATCGAATTTACGGGAAATGTAAATGTGTGGATCTAAAAGCAGATAATGTGAAACACAAGAAAAAGAGAAAACGCGCTGTTTTCCCAACTTGCGCCGTGCTTGCTTTGTAAGTTTTAACTGCACACACTTTAATGGACTTTCTAGCAAATTTGCTTTCATGTGGGTTTTAGTGTCAACC
>BOPN01004585.1:89228-91728 GCA_017312705.2 Penaeus japonicus
AAGGCACCAAGGCACTTTAGATTAGCGACGGCATTCGGGTTCTCAGTGCGCTAGTTCTTCTTATCAAGATTTCGCTATGTGTGAAAAAATAGGAGGAGAAGGAGAGAGAGAGAGAGAGAGAGAGAGAGAGAGAGAGAGAGAGAGAGAGAGAGAGAGAGAGGCATGGAGGAAGGGAGGAAGGGATGGAAGTGAGGGAGGAAGAAAGAGGGAGAGGATGAGAAGAAGATAGGAAGGGAGCGAAGAATGGAGAAGGGAGGGAGGAATGAAGGAAGGGAAGGAGGAATGGAGGAAAGGAGGGAGAGGGGGGAGTAGAGAGAGGGAGAGAGAGGGGGGAGGGGGAAGGAGAGATAGAGAAAGAAGAAAAAGAGAGAGAATGAGAAAGAGAGATAAAGAGAAAGAGAAAGAGAGAGAGAGATATATAAGGAGAAAGAGAAAGAGAGATATATAACGAAAAAGAGAAACAGAAATAGTAAGAGACAGACAGGTGAAAAGAAAAGAAAGAAAATAGAACCTCAAGAATTGATCTTCAAGCTGTCAGGCGTTTCCGACTGGTTTAGAATTTGATAAACATCAGAAATTCTTGCATTCAGTTCGGATAAGCAGATGTCATGGTCAGAGCACAGGCGAGACGGGGCAATAGTCGCCAGCATTAAGCATGTCATAACATTTAACAAGCGATTCCAAATTAGCATTATTAGCGTTGACTCGTACGAAGGTATTTTTTTTTTAATGCGTTCTCTCACTAATATTTTGGGATTGATGGCTGTAATCGTTTTAATTTCCTCAATGGCGAAAGGAGAGAAAAATAGGAGTGATTTTGAGGTATTGCATTGAAGAGGAAAAGGGAATGTCTATTGTTTTTAGATTGGATTCCGTTTCATTCCTTTGGATGATAAAGTAACACGTTGATCGAGAGGAGGAATGTGAACAGAATATATAGAATAAAAGATACGCGCGCGTGCGTGTGTGGCGAAAGAGTTACGATAGGCAGGCAGACAGGCAGGCAGGCAGGCAGGCAAGCAGGCTGGCAAGCAGGCAAGCAAGCAAGCAGGCAGGCGAGCTGGCAGACAGGCAGGTAGGCAGGCAAGCAAGCAGGCAAGCAGGCAGGCAGATAAACAGACAGATAGCCGGACGGTCGGACGGAAAGACAGAGAGAGAGGAACGCGAGCCAGAGGAAGAGTGACACTGACTGCAGTAGCGCCGGCGGAACGGGCAGTTAGAGGCCATAACGAAATTTGCGTACCGTATCGCATGTCAATCGAATTATGAATCCCCTCGCCCGTGAAAAAAGGGAAAAAAGGACAATTAAAGCGCAAGTTGGTAGTGTCGGCTCGGCCAGCGTGGCGGCGCCGGCGAAGCACTCAGAAAACCGGTGTCGGCGCTATCAAAGGCTCCTAATCTGATGGGCCACATAAATACCAATCAGGATTTAATAGGTTTTACAAATCACTGAGGAATGGGTGACCCGCGTTACCGGCGAACTTAGCATTATTTGGACAAACCTTCAGCGGGCGCGAGGATGACAAACCGGAATTCGGAAGACGTGACGGGACGCGGCTCCTGGCGGCGCCCCTGGCCTCCCCCACCTCCCTCTGCCCTCCTGCCCATGCCCTCCTGCCCATGCCCTCCTGCCCATGCCCTCCTACCCATGCCCTCCTACCCATGCCCTCCTACCCATGCCCTCCTACCCTACTGCTCGTCCCCTCCTTCCTCTACCCTCCACCTCATGCCCTCCGCCCTAAAACGTACCCTTCGCCTTCTACCCTCCACCTCATGCCCTCCGCCCTCTGCCCTCTGCCCTCCCTTTACTCTTCTGCTCATGCTCTGCTCCTTCTGTCTTCTCTTCCCTCCCTCTACCCTTCCTCTACCCACCCTCTACCCTCCCTCTACCCATATGCCCATGCCCTCCTCCCTTTACACTCCCTCTTCCCTGTTGCCCCTCGCCTCTTCCTTGTCTTTCCCTTTCCCTTCCCTTTACCCTCTTCCCTCTCTCCTCTTTCTCCTACTCCCTCTCTACCCCTCCCCTCCCTCCCCCTGCCTCCCCTCCCCCTTGGTCTTCACTGCAGGGACAGGAACGAACTGGTTGCACGACCGTTTACGTACCCAGCACGCCCTGCTTCGGCGAACGTGCCCGGTCGTGTTAGAATTATAATAATTCGGCCTGTCTTTGTCGTTGGGATTTTGGTCGTGCAGGTTCGTAGGCGAAGAAGTGGGCAGGGGGAGGATGTGGGGGAGGGGAAGGGGAGGGTGTGGGGGAGGGGAAGGGGAAGGCATGCGTCGCTCTGGCACGCGGGGAAATTGTCTTGCGGTTTATATTCTAGGGCAGTAGCTTTTATTGCTGTATCTGTTTATATTTAGTATATATATATATATACATATATATATATATATATATATATATATATATATATATATTATATGTATGTATGTATATATATATATATATATATAAATATATATAAATATGTATATATGTATATATGTATATATATATATATAT
>BOPN01004585.1:94228-96728 GCA_017312705.2 Penaeus japonicus
TTGTTTTATCTTATTTTTTATTTTTTTCTGTTATTCCTCGCCTCCATTTCTATCCACTCTTTACTTTGACCTTTCTCCTACTTCTTAATTGTCATTCCTTTATATTTTATTAATCCTATTTTCTTTTGTCTTGTACTCCTTCATGCCTTACATTCCCCAGTTCTTGTTTTTTTTATGTTTCCACTATTCTGAATATCTTCCGTAGCTCTTGGATTTCTTTCTCTCTTTCTTGTTTGCTTAACACATTTTATAGTTATTGAATTTCTTTTATTCTTAACACGATCACAGTTCTTTTTTTCTTTGTTTTCTTCCATCTTGATATCAGCCTAGTTTTCCCTTTTTTTAAATATTTTTCGCACTATATTTTGGGTTTTCTCTTTTTTTCCTCCATTCTTGACACCTGTTTTTTTTTTACATCCCTCATTTCTTTCGTATATTTACTCTTTTATGTTTTCTTTATTTCATATATTGCGCGTTGTCGTCTCAGGCTTCCCTTTTGTTCTTTCTTTTTTTCTTCGGTCCCTTTCCTCTTTCTTCACTTCCTTTGGTCCTTATTTTTCTCCTTACTTTATTTTCTTCTTCTTTGTTTTGCTCCATCTCGTTTCCTTCCATGGCTCCCTCCTTCCTTTTTTTTCGTCCTTTCGCATCTTCTTTCTCTCGTCTCTTTTGCCTTCTCTTCTTCCTTCCTCTTTCGTCTTTCGCCTTTCCCTCTGTCCTCCTTTCTCCCATAAAACCAACCTAATCTGCACTGCGCAACAACAACAGTAAAACAACAACAAAGTAGCAACAGCAAAACCAATGTAACAATTGCAGTAAAGTAAAAAATGCAACAACAACAGCAGAAAAAACAACTAAGAAGAAAGTAACAGTAGTCGAAAAACAACAACACCCATACAACAACAGTAAAGTCACTACAATACCAAATCAACATAACCAGTAAAGCAACATCTACAACAAGGTAACAACAACTGCAACAAAACAACAACAGTAGAACAACATCTACAACAACACGGTCACTGACGCGCATGGTCATCCCACATGCAACTCCATATCCCCAAGCTTCCAAATTTAGTGCTTGTAAACTTACGCATGATGGCCGGTAGTTCAGATAAAGAAGTGAGAGGGGGGGGGGGGGGTAGAGGATGTAGAGGATGAAAGGGGAATAAGCAGATAGAGAAGGAGAAACAGATGATAGGGAAAAGATAGGAGAAAGAGGCGGGGGTTGAATGGTAGAGGAGGAAGAAGGAGGAGGTAGAAAGGCAGGGGGAAGAGTAAGGGAAAGGAAGGGAGAAGGGAGATGGGGAAATGAGGGTGGAAAGGTAGAGCAATGCAGGCGAGGGATATGCACCTCACGATCCTGTACGGTGAGATTCCTGAAGGAGAGGGGTGGGATTTCTGCCCTGCCCACTCAGGCACCGTCGGACAAACTAGGAGGGGTTGAGGAGGGGGGGGGGTGCTCTACACGGATATGGTGGAAGAGGGTGTGGAAGAGAGGGGGGAGGGCGTGGAAGAGGCGGATGACTCGGGGGATTCGTAAGAACCCACAACCCAAGACGTATTACAAAGAAGCCATCACCAATTATATAATCGACACCTCCTTTTACCCCCATCAACACCAACCTTTATCAGCAACTTGCTTCCTCTTCGACCTCATCTTTATTCCCATCTCCGCTTCAACCACCATCACGGTCTCCATCTCCATCTCTATCTCCGGCATTATCGTAGCCATAGTGTCCTTAGCACAACAGGTCATATCATGACCCGGGCGGTTTGCCAGGAATGTTGCACAGCCCTGAGTCTACGGGTGGCCCTCGCAAGTGTCCTTTACCGGCTGCTGCTGTACCTGCCGCCTTATCTCGCCTGTCTCTATCGCCACGAGAACCCACGGAACTAGATTTATGTACTAGTTTCGCCATGTGGTTTCGGTTATGTTGTTTTTGTATTGATGGATCAGTTGCTCTTGAAAGTGAAATTTTGTCAGTTGTGACCCAACTGATGGTTTTCATCGGTCTCTTACACGGGGCAGTTCTACGTAAATTCTTAAGATAAAATGGGCGAGTGTTTAATGATATGAAATGATATGGTGGTCGTTGTACATGAGGGTTCAGAAGTCTACATGATAACTTAACCTCCATTCAGTTCTACTATAGTGGTATATGGACTTTCGTCAGTTACCTTAGTTTTTTTTTCGTTTCGTTTTTTTAAGTGGACGTTCCATCGGATAACGGTATGTCTACCTCCCTCAGTATTCCCCTGTCCTACCACCTATCCAGACCCTACCTCCCACAGGAACCGTAGTAGAAGAGGCTAGAGCATCTCGAAAAATGTAAGATTTATCCCCCAATCTCGAAGGAAAGCTCGAGGCTCGAAGTTCCCACAAGCACAGCGCGGCCGGGTATCATATGCGGGCCCAGGGACGGACGGCGACCGCACCCTCACCGCATCCATCGGCGCTGGCGGACCTCAACTGCCCCGGCTTCTCGGACGTGAATCTCGTTAA
>BOPN01004585.1:101728-104228 GCA_017312705.2 Penaeus japonicus
ATAGATAGAGAGAGAGGGAGGGAAAGAGTGAGAGATAGAGATAGATAGAGAGGGAGAGAAAGAAAGAAAGAAAGAAAAAAAGAAGAAGAGATAAGGTTGCAGGGGTGGTGAAAGATGATACTAATGGTAATGACTGAAACACGCATTAGTGAAGGGAATAAAGATAAAAGGAAATAAGTAAACACAGCGTTGTATTTTTCCTCGAAGGATTAAGATTACAAAGATTTTTTTCCCCAACGAAGAAAATAACATTATATATTCAACGGTTATTTTCATTCTTATTCTTTACATTTTTTTTTTTTTTTTTTTTTTTATTGTTTCAGCTCCAACCTTGAAGGTAATGCACGAAGAAGAGGAAAGTCACTCAAGAAAAAGAAATTACGAAAAGATAGTGAAGGAAAAAGTCAAATAATGAGGATAACGGACTTCAATTTTCACGGAAATTGCATTAAGCACAATGATGGTTGACATTATTATTCGACAAGGGATTTCATGTTTCGAATAGATTGTGGAAATAAAACTTTGGGTTTGACGAAGATTTAAATTTTCCGAAATAAAAAGGAGAAATAATAATGACATTTTTTTTATGATGATGATAATGGTAGTGATGATAGTAATGATGATAGATAGAAGAGAGATAAAACGAATATAATGATCGTAATTAGGATAATAATAATGATAATGATGATATTTATTATTATAGCGATAATGATAATGATGAAAATTTGAAAAAATAAATAAACTCAGCTTTTAGAACATACACTCGCACCCAAGAGAAATCCCCTGAGAAACAGAATAAAAGCTCCAAAACAGCTTTTAAAACGAAGGAAAATAAAAGTGTTTCCCGTACAAGTGCTCGGACGAGAGACCTGGAAACGTGAGGAAAGAGACGTGACTGCCTTCGCTCTCTCCTCTCACTCTCTCTCTCACTCTCTCTCTTTCTCTCTCTCTCTCTCTCTCTCTCTCTCTCTCTCTCTCTCTCTCTCTCTCTCTCTCTCTCTCTCTCTCTCTCTCTCTCTCTCTCTCTCTCTCTCTCTCTCTCTCTTTCACTCCCTCTCTCTCTCCTTCTCTCTCCCTCGTTCTCCCTTTCCTGCTCCCTCTCCTTCTCCCTCTCCCTTTCTCTCTTCTTCTCCCTCTCTCGCTCCCTCTCCCTCTTTCTCTCCTTCTCCCTCTCCCTCTGTATCTCTCCTTCTCTTTCTTCCTCTTCCTATTCCTTTCCTTCTTTTTCTCCCCCCTCTCTCTCCTTTTCCCTCTCTTTCTCCGTCTCCCTCTTCTTCTCCCTTTCTCTCTCCTTCTCCCCCTCCCTCTCCTTCTCTTTCTCCCCCTCTCTCTCCTTTTCCCTCTCCGTCTCCCTCTTCTTCTCCCTCTCCCTCGCCTTCTCCTTTTCCCTCTCCCTCTCTCTCTCTCCTTGTCCCTATCCCTCTCCGTCTCCCTCTTCTACCCCCTTTCCCCCCTTTCCCTCTCCTTCCTCTCCCTCTCCTTCTCCTTCTCCCGATGCCTCTCGCCCCTCTCTATCCCTCCCATTTCTCGCTTTATCTCTCTCTATCTCTCAAGCATGATTATTTTTTGTCTTATCATTGTATTTTCTTAAAGAAGCAATTCATTCGAGCATATTTGAGATTTAATGCATTTCTTTTACGTAAGAAAAAGATAAAATAAAACATTGAGAGAAAAGAAAATTAGAATCTCTGCTTAAACATTAATAAGAATTAATTTCATATAAAAAGGTAGGATTCAAGCAAGCGTAAAGAAGTGGACAGAGTAAATTTACAAAAAAAAAAAAAAAAAAAAAAAAAGCGCTGGAGATGTAGCGTGAGGGAGGAGGAGGAAGAGAAAGTGAAGGATGGATTAAGACTGACCAGAAATGAGGTGCAGGATGGAGGGGTTGACCTGCAGCAACGAAAGCTTGAAGGCAGGTCGTGAGAATCGCAGGAGAGATTAAGTGCAGGCTGGGTTGGACTGCGCTGGGAGTCGGAAAACCAGTAGAATGTGTTTGCTTTTTAGAAAATTATACACATATGTATGTATGCTTATGTACAACCATGTATATATTCGTTCAAACATTCAAACATACATGCATACATACCATACCATACATATATATCATAAAATGACAATATACCATAACATACATGCATACACACATGCACACATACAAACAGCCATACATAAATGCATGTATACAAACGTACATACATACATACATACATGCATATAAACATCCATTTATCCTGAAAATAACATGAAGAAAATCTTTAAGTGTAGTCCAATAAAATTATTAAGGGTGATTGAACACTCGAGATTGATATCAAATAGGCGCATAGGGTGTGAGGAAGAGAGGAATAAAGATAGGAGTAATGATAAAAATGTAATGATCAGGAAATGGTCGAGAACAAAGATTGGAGGTAAGGGAGCCGCGATCAGGGTGGAAAAGGGAGAATCAGGGTGGGAAGGAGGTTTTATAGGGGGAGGGTCGGGGGGAGGTGGGGGGGGGGGGGGG
>BOPN01004586.1:15000-20000 GCA_017312705.2 Penaeus japonicus
TAATTATTATCTTTATTATCATTATCATCATCATTATTATTATTATTATTATTATTATTATTATCATTGTTATTGTTGTTATTACTATTATTATTATTATTATTATTATTATCATTATCATTATCGTTATTATTATCATTATCATTATTAACATCATTATTATTATTATTATTAGTATTATTATCATCATTATTATTAATATAGTTATTATTATTATTATCATTATCATTTTTATTGTTATCATTATGATTATTATTATCATCATTATTATTATTATTACCATTGTTATTATTATTATTATCGTCATTACCATTGACATTATCATCATAATTATTATCATTACTCACATTACCATTATCATCATTAAAATCATTATCATTAATATTATCAATTATTATTATCATTATTATTATTATTATTATTATTATTATTATTATTATTATTATTATTATCATTATTATTATTATTATCATAATCATTATCATTATCATTATCTTTATGTAATTATCATCATCAACATTAATATAGATATCATAATTATTATCAAAATCATTAGTAGTAGGAGTAGTAGTATGGGTGAAATAATAATATTTATAATAACAACAATAGTAATAGAAACGATAATGATAATAATATCACTGATAAGAATTATTATGATAATAATATTGATTATGATGATAATATTTATAGATCGTTATCATGATGATAATCATAAATATTATGATATTGATGATAATATCAATAATAACAACAATGATGATGATGCTGATAATAATAGTAATAATAAACAATACCATAATGCTAATGATAATGATAATAATAACAATAACGGTAATCATTATCATATCTGTTGTTACCATTATCTTTATCGTTCTTGATATTATCATTTTTTTCTATTGTCATTATGATTATGATCATCATTACCCTTCACATTATCATTTTCATTATCATTGCTATCATTTTGTTATTAATATCATTATAATAATAATCTTCATTATAATAACTTTAACGTTATCATTTTCATTATTACTATCATTGCTATTTTCACTTTCATTAGTTTTATTATCTTCATTATTATTTTCATTATTATTACTACTATTTTAATCATTATCATCTTTATCATTATCACTGTTATTATTATTATCATTATCAACATTGCTATTATCATTATTATTATTATCATTATTATGGTTATTGTTATCATCATAATCATTATCATTATTATGATTATCATAATCACTATTATTTAATATTCACATTATTATAATTATTATTCTTTTGATTATCACTGTCATGATGATTATCATTATTATCATTTTGATCATTACTGTCATGGTGATTATCATATTTATCATTATTATTGGTATTAACATCCTCTTGATCATTGTTACTGTTATCATCATCATTACTATCATCACTGTCATTGTAATAGTCATGATATTAATGATGAAAATAATATTGATGATAAGGACAATAATAGTATAAGTGACAACGATAGCGATAATATCAATAATGATAATACTAATCATAATAATAATGATGATGATGATGATGATGATGATAATAATGATAATGATAATGATGATGATAGTGATAATAATAATAATGATAATAATAATAATAATAATAATAATAGTAATAATAATAATAACAATAATAATAACAATAATAATAATAATTATAATAATGATAACAATAATAATGATACCATTAATTAAAATATGAATAATTTATAAAGATGATAACCATCATGATTGAGGTGATATAAGTAGTGATAATGATAAAGATAATGATAATGATAATGATGATAGTTATGATGATAATAATAATAATAATGATAATAAGAATAGTAATAATGATAGCAATAATAAAGATGAAATCAACAGTAAGAACAACAATAATGATAGAAGTAATAAAATAGACAATGATGATAGGAGTAATAATGATATAACAATATATATGAAAGTCATAGTAAGAAAAATAAGATCGATATCTTTTACAAAAATGAAGAGAAATGATATAATGTCGATAATAATAATATATTAATACATAGTAATAATGATAATTATAATGATAATGATAATTGTGATAATAATAATGATAATAATAAACATAATGATAACAATTAAGATAATAACAGTAACGATGATAATGATCAAAATAGCAATAATTAAAAGGATGATATCAATGATAAAGATAATAATGATAAGGATGATAGTTATGTTAATGATAATTATCATGATAATAGCAATAATGATAATAATTATGATAATGATGATAATAATAATAATAATAGGAATAATAATAATAATAACAAAATAATAATAATAATAATAATAATAATAATAATAATAACAATAATAATGATAATAATAATAATAATAATAATAATAATAATAATAGTAATAATTATTATTATTATCATTATTATAATGATAATAATAATGACAATGATAATAATAATTATAATAATAATGATAATAATGATAATGATAATAATAATGATAATAATAATAATAATGATAATTATAATAATAATTACAATAATGATGATAATAATTATAATAATAATAATAAAAAAATAGTAATGATAATAATAGTAATAATGATAATAATAATAATGATAATAATAATAATAATGATAATGATAATAACAATAGTAATAATAATAGTAGTAGTGGCAATAACAATGATAATGATAATAATAATGATGATGATAATAATGATAGTTGTAATAATAATGATAATAATAATAATAATGAAAATAATAATGATAAGGATAATAATGATAATGATAGTAATAATAATAATGCTAATAATAATGATAATGATAATAATAATAAAACTATTGAATATGATAATATTTATAATAAGAGTAATAAAAAGAAATAGTAATAATGATGATAATGACAAAAACAACAATACTGACAAGAATGATGATGACGTCAATAAAAATAATGCTAATACTAATGATACAGACAGTGTGATATGATAATGATAATGATGAAGATGATGAGGATGATGATAGGGATACGAGTAGAAGAAATTAAAATAGTTTTTCGTGAGAAATATCGGTTAAGCCTATGGAAAGCTGAAAATGCTGATGGTGAATAAATGAATAATAATCAGACTAATAACAACAATTATAAGGATTATCAAGATCATACTGATAATAATAATAACAATAATAATGATAATACTGTTAACAATAATGATGATACTGGTGATGAAATACTGATGAAGATGTCGTAAATGAAACTAATAATAATGATAATAACAATTATAATGATGATGATGATAATGATAACAACAGCAATAATAATAATAATGATAATATTGATATTGATAATAATAATGATGATAATAATAATAGCAATAATAAAAATAATGGTAATGCTACTATTACTACTACTACTGCTACTACTAATAATGATAATGATAATATTAATTCTAATATTAATAATAATGATAATGTTAATAATAAAAATAGTACTAGTATTAGTAGTAATAAAAATGATAACAACAACAACAATAATAATAATAATAATAATAATAATAATAATAATAATAATGATAATAATGATAATAATGATAATGATAATGATGATAATAATGATAATACTATTAATAACAATATGATAATAATAATAATAATAATAATAATGATAATAATAATAATAATAATAATAATAATAATGATAATGATAATAACAATAATAATAATAATAATAATAATAATAATAATAATAATAATAATAATAATAATGTTAATGATAATGATAATAATAATAATAATAATAATGATAATAATGATAATAATAATAATAATGATAATAATAATTACTTTTATTATCATATTCATCCTAAAAAAGC
The DNA here is from genome assembly GCA_017312705.2 of Penaeus japonicus. Classification (NCBI taxonomy): domain Eukaryota; kingdom Metazoa; phylum Arthropoda; class Malacostraca; order Decapoda; family Penaeidae; genus Penaeus; species Penaeus japonicus. Next base: position 18,874 of record BOPN01004586.1, read on the forward strand.
TAATAAGGATAATAATGATAATGGTAATAATAATAACAATAATAATAAAATTAATGTTAACGATGATAATGATGATAAAAATCGGAATATCATTTTGGATAATGATATATGTCCAATGGTGACAACGGAATGATTATGATATCATTAATGATAATGATGATATTGAAAATGATATCAATATGATAAGATCAGTTAAATGGGTGAAAACGAGTATTAGTATTAATAGCAGCAGTATTGCTTTTATCTCTATGAAAAAAATATACATATTGATAATCAAGGTAATGCTGGATTAATACTCATAAAGAGGATGATACTAATGGAGAAATTAAAGGTAAAGATAATATTAACAATAGTATTTGGAAAGAAATTATATCAATGAAGGTCATAATTATAATTTAATGATACTGTTGATACTAATAATGATAATTATGAAAATGATAACAGTGATAATAATAGTAATATTGATAATGAAGATAGCAATATTAAAAATAACATCAACATATTGATCGCAAAATATAAATAAGAAAGATGATTATAATAATGATAAATATTATGACACACATGGTTATCACAGGGTTACCAATGTGAACTTTTTGATGATGACAATTACCAATGCTGACGATGGCAATGCTGATGATGAATGATCATAATAAAAACGTAATATGAGAATTATAACATGGGTTATACTAATGATGATAATGATAACAATAAACATAACAACAGCAATGATGATAATGATAATAATGTTAGTAGTAATAATAATGATATCATGATGATGATAAAGCAATGATAATGATGATAACAATGATGATAATGATAATGGCAATAATAGTAATGATATGAAAATGATACTAATAATATGAATAACAAAAATAATTATGATGATATCAACGATATGAAAGATGATGTTGATGATATGAATAATGTTGATAACGATGAAGAAGAAAATCATCATCATAACGATGATCATACTGATTAATTTTAAAACATAATGATGATTGTCATTGCTATCATCACTATTATCATTAACACCATTGTTATTATCACTTTCATCATCATTATCATCATTATTAACATTATGCTAAAACTTAAAATTATAATACGTGCCAATAGCATCATTATTATTA
>BOPN01004586.1:27500-30000 GCA_017312705.2 Penaeus japonicus
AATAATAACAATTGTTATTACTACAACAAAAATAATGATGATAACAATAATACAATTAATGATTATGGTGGTGATAAGAAGGATAGTAAAAAAATGATAACGGTAAAAAAATATGACAATAATAATAGTGATAATGAAAATGATAATAATGATATCAGGTACTTTGACTGATAATCATATTATTGATGATAATAACTATAACAGCAATAACAATAATTATCATTGTTACAAATTGGAAATGACGCTGACCGTGAAACGATAAAGATAATAATGATAATAATGATGAAAAGAACAACAACGATAATAGTAATGATAGTGATGAAAATAATGATGATGATAATGATTATAATGATAATGATAGTAATGGTAATAGCAATAATAGTAATGATGGTAAAGATGATAATGATAATAATAATAATAATGATAATAATAATAATAATAATAATAGTGATATAATGATATTCATAATAGTAATGATAATAGTAATAATAATAATAATTATAATAATAATAATAATAATAATAATAATAATAATAATAATAACAATAATAATATTAACAATGATAATGATTGTTATAATGATAATAATAATAATAATTATAATAATAATGATAATAATAATAATAATAATAATAAAAATAACAATAATAATAACAATAATAATAATAATATCAAGAATAATAATAGTAATGATAACAATAACGATAAAGTTAACAATAACACTGATGACAATAATAATAATGAGAGCAATAATGATAATATACCAATAATGATAATAATGATGATAAAAAAATGATAATGATAACAATAACGATAATGGTAACAATGATGATAATGACGAAAGAATTGATAATAATAATAACAATGATAATAATAATAATACAAATAATGATGATAAAAAGACATTAACAGTAATAATATTAATATTTATAATAATAATGATAACAAAAAAATGATACCTATCGTAGCAATGACAATAACAATCGCAAAAGTGAAGCTTCCTTCTATATGAATATGATCTCAGTTAATCTCTATGAAATATGGCCGCCAGTATCAATTTAATATGAATTTCCAGCGTCCTGCCAATGGTCTGTGTGCGTTTTTATGTAGTGCACATGCGTAGATGTATACATAGTGTTTGTTTAAGCTTGTGAGTGTATGTGATCGAAGTGTACTCATAACTTCGATAAAGGGCGAGTTATCACTAGTATTAACATTGTTTCTTATTCACGTTCTTTGCACTGTAAATCATAAGTTTGTTTACTTTGCCTCGTCTCGCGTGACCGGACTGACACGGGGTAAAAAATTCAGGAGTTTTTTTTTTTTTTTTTTTTCTCTCTCTCTCTTTCTTTCTCTCTCTTCTTGTCATTATGTCCCCGCCCACTACACGATCGCCTCTCTTTGTCTTCTTCTTCTCTCTGTCTCTCTTTTCTCTCTCTTTCTCTCTCTCTCTCTGTCTCTCTCTCTCTCTCTCTCTCTCTCTCTCTCTCTCTCTCTCTATCTATCTATCTATCTATCTATCTCTTTCTCCTTCATATCTTTCTTTTTCTTTTCGTTTATCTTCTTCCTTTTCTACTTCTTTATCATCACTCTTCCCACTCTCTCTCATACTCCTTTCTCTCTCTCTCTCTTTCTTCTCCGTTGTCGTCGATGTCATATCTTTTTCTTCTTCCATTTTTCATTTTCTTGTTCTTCCTCTTCGTTATCTGTCCCCCGCCCTTCGCTCCCACCTCTCTCTCTTCTTCTTCTTCTGTTTCTTCTTTTTATTCTCCCTTTTCCTTTCCTTCCTCTTCTTCTACTTCCTTATTTTTTTTTTCTCTCTGATAGGCATGCCAAATAGAACTATTTTATTTATCTCTTCTGTAAAGGCAAATCATTATCTTTCTCCTTTTGTGCCAAATCAAAGTACTTTCGTGTACACTTTGATGTCGAAACAACTACACATTAGGCAGTTCCGGAGAAAATTACATTACTCGAACGTACCCGTGTATGTTCGGAACACGATAACACGAACTCACGCATGTGTATATGCTAATGTATGTATGTTTTCCGGAGTGCGTGCACGCGTGATTTAAGGCGACAGAGTCGTTACGTATACATAAGAATAAGATTGCTTTGTTGGCGGAGGAAAAGGAGACTGGGGGAGGGGGAGAGGGGAAGGGGGGGGGATTGGAAGGGGGGGATTGGAAGGGGGGAGGTTAGAGGGGGAGAGGGGATGGGGAATAGAGGAAGGGGAGGTGGAAGGGGGGAGGTTCGAGGAAGGAGAGGAGAAGGGGAGAGGATATTAGAGGGAGAGGGGAAGGGGAGGTTAGGGGGAGAGGAGAGGAGAGGGGGAGGTTGAAGGGGAGAGAGGAGAGGGAGGAGGTTAGAGAGGAGAGAGGGCGGTAGATTTGGAAGGAGAAGGGGAGGTTGAAGGGGAGAGGGGAGGGGAGGTGAAGGGGAGGTTAGAGGGGAAGGGGAGACTGGAAGGGGGGGATGTTAGAGGGGGAGAGGGGAAGGG
>BOPN01004586.1:67500-70000 GCA_017312705.2 Penaeus japonicus
TTCACCTCCTCCCTTTCTATCTCCCTTCACTCTCCATTCCTTATTCCCCCTCGTCTCCTCACTCTCCCTTCTCTCTTCATCCCTCATTTCCTACCTCCGCCGCCTCTTCCTCCCTCTCTTACCCCCTCGCCCCCTCCCCCTTTCTTACCCCTACCTCCTTTTCTGATGATTATCTGGTCTGCACAAGTTCACTGCGGCCTCCTCCCCCTCCCCCCTCCTCCCCTCCCACCCAAGCCTTTCTCCTCACCCCAAGCCCACACCATCGAAAAAGATGAAATATAGAAAAGGCAAAAGAGAATAGAATGATATAATTCACCGGTCATATAACTTAGATAATCCTATATTCATTCTTTATGCACATTTCTTCTTTTATATCGTTTCACTGTTTAAGATTTTAGTGACGTTTACCCTTTACAGTTTTCTCCTTCGCGGTTCTGTGGCCCTCATCTTCTTCTCTTACCCCCCCCCCCGTCCCCCTACCCCCAATATATCCCCTTATCTCCCCCTCCCCTTACCGCTCCCTCCCCCCTCCCCCCTTGAGCAGGTAGTTCACATTATGCATCTCATTCACATTCATGAGTGTTTACATTATACATGGACACCTTGTATATAAACTAAGATAGAAATGGAGGCCTGACTATGTGAGTCTTTTTTTTTTTTTTTTTTTTTTTTAAGCCTCTTCTCGGCCTCCATCTTCTTTTATTTTGTTCCTTTTGTGTTTCTGTTTTAATTAGAATTTTGATTTATAAATCTATTCTGTCTAATCTATTATTGTTCTTACTGTAATTATTAACATTATTATTATTGTTATTATCATTATTATTATTATATCATCATCATCAATTTTATCATAATTATCATTATCTTAGTTTCAATATCATTATTATTATCGTTTTTTACTATCATTATTATTATCATCAGAATTATCTTTATTATCATTATTGCTATTATCATAACTATTATTATCATTATCATTGCTATCATTATCATTATCATTTTCATCATCGACGTGATCGTCATCACTACTATTATCATTGCTATTGTTCTTACTATTTTTATTATCACTACAATTTTCATCATTTTTATTACCATTAACTCTATTACTTTTGATATTGTTATTGTTCCTGTTGTTATTACAATACTAGTTACCATTATCACTACTATAACCACCCTTTAATAATCTAATTAATGATCTTCCTCAACATATCTATTATCATATATGTTATTTTAAAAGTTCAAATACAGTCCCAGAAGAGTACTCCTTCACCCTCTCCATTTCTTTCACTTCCTTCTCTTCATATGGTTTGTGGCATCAAGGGTGTGTGGTCGGTGTGCCTCCAGCTGTTGCATTTTCCTTCTTCAATCCGCATGCATGTTCCATCCTCGTGCAGTTCTGGCCTTGTCATGAGGCTTTTACTGTAAAGATCAAAGAGGTGTGGTGATAAGATAGAGCCCTGTCGGACGCCCTTCGTAAATACAAACTAGTTGGTACTTCTGCAGTTTGTGTGTACTGTCGCGTCCGGTCTTTCAATAGAGGTTCTTCGACAGTAATGTGAGGTGCATTTGTATTGGTGATTATATGTGTGTTTGCGAGTGTGAGTGTGTATAGGGGTTGTGTATGTGTTTCTGTGTGTGTGTGTATAAGGGTTGTGTATGTGTTTCTGTGTGTGTGTGTATAAGGGTTGTGTATGTGTTTCTGTGTGTGTGTGTGTATAAGGGTTGTGTACGTGTTTCTGTGTGTGTGTGTAGGGGTTGTGTATGTGTTTCTGTGTGTGTGTGCACGATAAATCAAGAAATCTGAGCTGGTAATCAGAATGTAATTAGCGTGCCATCGAAAAAGGACCTTTGCTAAAAAAAAAATCTTTGTTTTTAAAAAGCACACCCACTTCTAATTTCAAACTTCACCCGATGCCGGATAGCCTTTCAGAGTTTCGATCCAATCAGACCCTTTTTTAAATTCTCTTGATTACAGGGAGTGACCCATCATCTGACAACTAAACCCGGTGATTAACGCAACAGAAGTTCATATTCTGTCCATGCCATAAATCTGAGAGCGCGACACCTTTCCTTTTGTTTAAGTTAATGATAATTAAACTTATCTTTGGCCATCGGCTAGTGAGGCGACACTCTTTGGCCAGGTAATTAGCGAGGTAGTTTTACATTAAGCTTAATTAGTACCTTTCCTTCCGGTTGACAGACGCTAGATCAGGTATGAAAAGGGGGAAATGAGAAGGGGAGGGACTTGAGAGAGAGAGGCGGAGGACGGAGAGAGATGGATGGGGGAGGGGATGAGAGAGTTAGGCTGGAGGCAGAGAGGACAAGGGAATGGAAAGGAGAGAGAGAGAGAGAGAAAGACGGAGAGAAGACGGGGGTGGGGAGAGAAGGAAGAGAGAAAGAGAGAGAGAGAGAGACGGAGAGAGGACGGGGTGGGGAGAGAAGGAAGAGAGAGAAAGGTGTGAGGAAATAAATAAGAGTAATCGAGATATATATATTTTTAACT
>BOPN01004586.1:72500-77500 GCA_017312705.2 Penaeus japonicus
CATCTCCTTTTCCTTTTTATTCTTTCTGGTCCATTCTCGCTTTTTCCTTTGTTTGTTTACTTGGCTTTTTTTTCCTTTTCTCTCCACTTCCTATGTCTACTTTATGTTTTTTCCCACTCCATCGCTTGTTTCTCTCCTCCATTTTCCTTTCATCCCTTCTCTCCCTTTCTCCTTCCCTCCACCTCCTCCTCCCTTTGCTTCTCCCTCCTTCCCCACCTCCATTCTTTCTTCCCTCCTTCTTTCTTCTGTGGTTCCGTCCTTCTCCTATTCTCCTCCTCCATTTCTCCTTATATCCCGTTCTATATTTCCTGTTTTCTCCCTCTCCCCCCTCCCCTCTGTTTCGCTTTCCCTCCCTCTGCCTTTCCCTTCTTTTCTTCTTCCTTCCCTCTGCTTTCTCTTCCATTCCTCCCTCTGTCCCACCTTCTCTCCCTCACCTAGCCGCCATCTCTCTCTCCTTCTTTCTCTCCCTCCCCCACTCTCCACCTCTCTTTTCTTCTCCCTCTCCATCCTTCTCTCCCTCCTCCACCTCCACCCCTCTCCCCTCCCCCCTTCTACATCCTTCTCTCCCTCTCCCACCCTCCATCTCTCTCTCTCCAACTCTCCTTTCTCTTCTCCATCTTCTCTTTCTCTCTCACCCTTCACCCATCTCTCCTTCCCTTTCTACATCCTTCTCTTCCTCACCCAGCCGCCATCTCTCTCTCCTTCTTTCTCTCCCTCCTCCACCCTCCACCCCTCTCTCCTTATCCCTCCTACCCTCCCTTCCTCTCACCCCCATCCATCCCACCGTCTATCTCTCCCTCCCTCCATCCCTCCTTCCCCCCCTCCCCCCCCCCCCCCCCCCCCCCCCCCCCTCCCCCCAACCCCCCCCCCTCCCCCCCTCCCCTTCCCTCCTTTCCTCTTCCTCCTTTCCAAGCATATTTACGTGGATTTCCTTCGGCGAGGCTCAATAAAGAACGAAGCGCTCAGAGCGTGTAGACCAAGGCAGGATATATGATAATAATGATACAACCACAACCAACGAGAATATTAATAGCGTTGATCATCATAATAACGATGCTAATGGCGGCAATACTCATGACATTAATCGCATCGACGTAGTGATTAAGGTCTGAATGAATTTGTGAAATGAGACATTTTTATTAGATTTCATTAGTCATTGTTTTCCTGTGTCTTATTAATTTCATCGTTTTTCATTCTACCTCTTTTATTCTGATGTATGTTCTTGTATCTTTGTGTTCCTTCTGTCCGTCTAGTTCTTTTTTTTCTCTCTCTCTTTTCTTATTTATCTTTGTGTTCGTAGCCCTTTTCGTTATAATAAGCATTATCATGTCTTTTTTTCTGTAATTACTACTCCACTTTTCCCTTTTATTCATTTTCCTCCCTCCTCTTCCTCCCTCACTCCCTTTTTTCCTCCTTCACCTTTCCTCTCCTCTTTCTTCACCTCTTCCTTCTTCCTGTTTTCACGCCCTCCTCCCCTTTCAATCCGCCCTTTGCTTCTGTCTACACATCCCTCCCCTCCCCCCCCCCTCCTTCGTTCCTCTTTTCCTTCTCTCCTTCTTCCTTCATTCCTTTTTCACATCTGTCCCCTCATCCCTATCCATCCTTCCATCCTCCTTCTCTTAACACTTCTCTCTCCCCCCCCTTCTGCTCCTTCAATCCTACATTCCTTCTGTATACACATCCCTACTCTTCCTTATCCCTTTTTTACAATCTTCCTTCACTTCTATCTCCATATTCTTCTCCTCCCTTCATTCCTCCTTTCACTCTCCCATCCTCCTTCCTTCATTCCTTCTCTCCCTCTCCCATCCTCCTTCCTTCATTTCTTCTTTCCCTCTCCCATCCTCCTTCCTTCATTCCTTCTCTCCCTCTCCCATCCTCCTTCCTTCATTCCTTCTCTCCCTCTCCCATCCCCCTTCCTTCATTCCTTCTCTCCCTCTCCCATCCTCCTTCCTTCATTCCTTCCTTCCCTCTCCCATCCTCCTTCCTTCATTCCTTTTCTCCCTCTCCCATCCTCCTTCCTTCATTCCTTCTCTCCCTCTCCCATCCTCCTTCCTTCCCTCTCCCATCCTCCTTCCTTCATTCCTCCTTTCCCTCTCCCATCCTCCTTCATTCATTCCTTCCTTCCCTCTCCCACCCCCCTTCCTTCATTCCTCCTTCCTTCATTCCTCCTTCCTTCATTCCTCCTTCCTTCATTCCTCCTTCCTTCATTCCTCCTTCACATCTGTCTCCACATCCCCAGCAAGTTTATGTTCCATCGAAGTTATCATTACACAATACATAATTGAACTTCCCGTAACGTGCCTGGCAACCGCTCAGCCTGAACAATACTCGATATTTCAATTTTTATCACACAAGGATTGTTTATGACGCTTTATACTGTACATATATGTGTGTGTGTATATATAAGTATATGTCGCTAGTAACGTAATGAAAGATATCTTCTCCTCAAACTTTCTTTTCTCTCTCTCTCTCTTTTTTTTCTCTCTCTTTTTTTCTATTTTGATTTGAGCTGTCACTTTTGATATATACTCTTCTGTATCTCTTCTGATTTACTCATTAATTTCAGTCAAGGATTAGAATATGATTCTCAATACTATTATGACTGCAGCTAATAATAAGGCGTTCATAATGAGATTTATTATCAGTATTTATGTATTGACTTATTTAGGCATTTCTGACATGCATTTTTAAAATCATTATTAGACATATATCACATATATATTATTGCATCTTTCTTTCTGGGAAGGTTTATTGATGTAGATATTTTCCTGGAAAATAAATCTGTACTGAGAGACAAATTGATCCCCTTTACCCTGTAATTATTGTAGTCAACGATCTGTGCAATTGGCAAATGCAAAGGAAAGGCATTTCTCAAAAATCTAAATCAAAGTCCTGCTATCAAGCAGTCAGTTTTCGAAAGTTATGCTAGAAGCATGTCCGAAGGCCAGAGGCAATTCCTTTTCTCTCTCTCTCTCTTTATCTCTCTCTCTCTCTCTCTCTCTCTCTCTCTCTCTCTCTATCTATCTATCTATCTATCTCTCTATCTATATATCTATCTATATATATATAATATATATATATATATATATATATATATATATATATATAAATATATATATATATATATAAATATATATATATATATATATATATATATATATAAATATATATATATATATAAATATATATATATATATATATATATATATATATATATATATATATATATTTAAATATATATATATATATATATATATATATATATACATACATACATACATATATATTTCTATTTCTCTCTCTCTCTCTCTCTCTCTCTCTCTCTCTCTCTCTCTCTCTCTCTCTCTCTCTCTCTCTCTCTCTCTCTCTCTCTCTCTCTCTCTCTCTCTCTCCGAAGCACTTCCGGTCGTCTCAAGGCTTTCCTTGCCTCCCGTTATATCTTTCCGAGTAATTTCATTATCCTTTGTTTCCGTTCTTCCTTTTGGTTATTTTTCTTTTATCATGTGTGTGTGGGGAGGGAGGAGGGGGGGATTTTAGTATGTAAAAGATGTGCAATGTAAAAAGCTTGCTCATGTTGGTAAGACGGACAGACAGAGAGAGAGAGAGAGAGAGAGAGAGAGAGAGAGAGAGAGAGAGAGAGAGAGAGAGAAAAAAAGAGAGAAAGAAAGAAAGAGAGAGAAAGAGAGAGAGAGAGAAAAAAAGGAGGTGGGGGTGTTACTGAAAGAGAGAAGAGAGAAAGAGTGAGAGATCCTAAAGGAATCTCTCTCCTTCGCCCCCCCCCCCCCCCCCTTCCTCCCCGTTCCCACCCCGGACTCCTCCTCCTCCTCCTCCTCACACCTCCCGCCTCACAGAGCTCACACCTCGCCGCACGACTTCCCTGCGGCCCAAAGGAATCGGCCACTGCGTAACTTGGTAGGATGCGCTGGTGTCGAGGTCCTTCCTGGCCCGCGGCGTCCACGACTCCTTCAGACACGCCTCGCCTCGCAAAGGGTCCTGTGCGTCGCCTCTGCCTCGCCTCCTCTTCTGTGTCTTCGTCTCTTTTTATTTTTTTTATTTTTTATTTTTTTATTATTATTATTATATATATATTTTTTTTTGTCTTCTTCTTTTTCCCTCTACTTCTGCTTCGCTTCTTGATCTTCGTCTTTTTCTTCTCCTGCTTCTTCTTGCTTTCTTTTTTATCTTCTTCTTTTCCCCTTGGTTCTTGATTTCCTTCTATTTCTTTATTCCTCTATTCTCCTTTTTCGATTTGTGTTTCCTTTTCCTATTCCTTGATCATCCCTTCTCACTTCCTTCCCCTCTTTTCTTCGTCTCTTTCGTTGCTCTCTTTTCCTCTTCTCTTCCTCTGCCACTTATTCTTATCTTCCTTGCTTCACTCACCCTCTTCGTTATCGCCTCGCTTTCTGTGTTTGACTTTTCTATAAGATCAATTTTCCCCTTAATTGTATCCAGAACATTCTCGCTCTCAATGTTTATCCTTTATATAACATCCCCCCCCCTTATTTTGCAACCTCTCTTCTTTGCCTCCCTTCTTTCCTCCCCTCTCTTCCTTCACTCACTCTTTCCTCCCCTCTTTGCCTCCCTCCTTTCCTCCCCTCTTTGCCTCCCTCCTTTCCTCCCCTCTCTTCCTCCACTCACTCTTTCCTCCCCTCTCTTCCTCCACTCATACTTTCCTCCCCTCTTTACCTCCCTCCTTTCCTCCCTTCTTTGCCTCCCTCCTTTCCTCCCCTCTCTTCCTCCCTCCTTTCCTCCCCTCTTTGCCTCCCTCCTTTCCTCCCCTCTTTGCCTCCCTCCTTTCCTCCCCTCTCTTCCTCCACTCACACTTTCCTCCCTTCTTTGCCTCCCTCCTTTCCTCCCCTCTCTTCTTCCCTCCTTTCCTCCCCTCTTTGCCTCCCTCCTTTCCTCCCCTCTCTTCCTCCCTCCTTTCCTCCCCTCTCTTCCTCCCTCCTTTCCTCCCCTCTCTTCTTCCTCCACTCACTCTTTCCCCATCCATTCTGCAT
>BOPN01004586.1:105000-112500 GCA_017312705.2 Penaeus japonicus
AGCGGAGGGGGAGGAGGAGGAGGAGGAGGAGTAAGAAGAGACAGGAGGAGGAGGGGGAATAAGAAGAAAGCAGAAGGAGGAGGAGGAGGAGTAAGAAGAAACAAGAGGAGGAGGAGGGGGAATACGAAGAGACAAGAGGAGGAGGAGGAGGAGGAGGAGTAAGAAGAGACAAGAGGAGGAGGAGGAGGAGGAGTAAGAAGAGACAAGAGGAGGAGGAGGGGGAATACGAAGAGACAAGAGGAGGAGGAGTAAGAAGAAGGCAGGAGGAGAAGAAGGAGTGAGAAGAAAGGAGGAGGAGGAGGAGGAGGAGGAGGAGGAGGGGAAATCTTGCTCCAGCGGACCTCTTGGGAATCGCCGCAACAGCCATTCGATTCTACGAGGGAAGACCGTTACGGTTTTTTAAACAGCCGTTGCTCTTTTTTTTTTATCGATCTATTTTCCTTTGTTGATTACTGTTTTGTTGTTGTTGTTGTTTGGTTTTGGTATTTGCATAACTAAGACTTCGAAAGATATTGTTATTTCCTTTTAGAATAGGAGGAAGAAATATAAACAGTTGCCTTTATCTTTTTTTTTAACTTTTTCATGAATTTATTGCAGTATTGTTATTTTCAAATTTACTCATGTGGTGTATGTCTGTTTCATTTTGTTTCTGTTTACATATATTGTGTGTGTTTGTTTCATTATCCTAGTTAAAAATCAATTTGTTTAAAACACCTTAGTTTGAGTATGGTATAAGATCTATAAGATGCTAATTTACGATCACGAAAATAACTTAATATTTCAGTACTAAAAGTCATGGATGTAAAACTAAGGAAAATGAGGTTGAACACAGCAAAACAAATGGTGTCGGTCCCAGAGATCTCCACAGGTGTGCAACAGACTTCTTCCGTTGGAGCATCGTGTGCGTAACGTTGCAGCTGGCGACGAACTTGTTCCACAACCTTGCAGTCTTGGCAATAAGGGCTCCGAGGTGCTGACTGGACCGTGACCAGCATCTGGCCAGAGAGCGCTGTGCTCGTACTCGTCGCTGCGAGCGTGGTGGGAGGCGAAGTATAGCCCCGGGACTTGTAAGACACTGTTATCGACCCCACGTCCCGCCGTGCCCAAGGAAAGTCGGCAGAGCACTTTCTTAGATAAGGCTTTATCTGGCTTTGCCATGAGAGTAAAATCTGCTGAGAGCCATGATGCTGCCGCGCATTTCAGACAAGGTCGAACTTGTGACGCGTGGAGGGTCATAGTTCTATTTCCGTCGAGGACTTTGATGATGGGTCGAATGGCTGGGATTTTCAGAGAAGCGGCTCGACATATTCTGTTTATTTGTCTCTGGAACTCAAGTCCTTCACTCGACCCTTGGGTTAAAACATGATTTGGGTATTGATGTCCCAGACCATCCCTTAATACTTTTCATGGAGACCACTGTGTCACTATAGGCTGTCAGATTCTTCACTTTTTATCCATCTCACTTCCCCCTTTTATCCATCTCTCTGTCTTCCTCTCCTTTGTCTATCACTGCCTATCTTTATTTCCATCTCAGTCTCGCCTGTCTATCAATATTTTCCAATCTTTCTGTCTAATGATATTTCTTATCCATCTCACCTCTCATGTATCTCTATCTCGACACCATAACCGTCACTATCTTCACCTGAACATCACCTCTCCCTCAACACCCTCCCTCCCTCGCCACCCTCCCTCCCCTCGCCACCCTCCCTCCCCTCGCCACCCTCCCTCCCTCACCACCATCGTTCCCTCACCACCATCCCTCCCTCACCACCATCCCTCCCTCACCACCACCGTTCCCTCGCCACCCTCCCTCCCTCGCCACCCTCCCTCCCTCACCACTACCCCTCCCTCACCACCATCCTTCCCTCGCCACCCTCCCTCCCTCAACACCCTCCCTCCCTCACCACCATCCTTCCCTAACCACCCTCCCTCCCTCACCACTACCCCTCCCTCACCACCATCCTTCCCTCGCCACCCTCCCTCCCTCAACACCCTCCCTCCCTCACCACCATCCTTCCCTAACCACCATCCCTCCCTCACCACCATCCTTCCCTCACCACCCTCCCTCCCTCACCACCATCCCTCCCTCACCACCACCGTTCCCTCGCCACCCTCCCTCCCTCACCACCATCGTTCCCTCACCGCCCTCCCTCCCTCACCACCATCGTTCCCTCAACACCGCTAACCAGTAGCAGGGGACTGGTTAGCACCGCAATGCACTCCGAACCACGATCGTTTCCAGCTGATCGCTAAATCGCATTGAGCTTCCCTCCCCACACAGCGATTGAACTGAATTTATAAAGCAAATAGTGTTGGGAGGAGAATATATATTGGTTTTAGAAAAAAAATATAGAAAGTAAAAATACGTTCAAGATATCTAAAGAAAACATGATATCGAATATGAAAACAGGAAAATTTTAATGTTGTTTGAGAAGGATATGATAACATGATTAAGATTTTGTTGAGCTTGGGTGGAGTTGTGTGGTTGTGTGGCAGGACAGGATGTGAAGGAAAATAGATTCTTATTGCACAAGCGAAGGAATGTGAGCGATGAAAGATTGAGACAAGCAGGGAGAGGAGAGAAATATATATATATATATATATATATATATATATATATATATATATATATATATATATATATATATATATATATACATACATATCTATATCTATCTATCAATCTATCTATTTATCTTTTATCTATCTATCTATCTAAATATCTATCTATTTATCGATCTATCTATCTATCTAAATATCTATCTATTTATCGATCTGTCTGTCTATCTAAATATCTATCTATCTAAATATCTATCTATCTATTTATCTATCTATTTATCTCTCTCTCTCTCTCTCTCTCTCTCTCTCTCTCTCTCTCTATAATCCTTCTTATCAGTTGCCAATACTGGTTTATTGCGATAGAATTGTTGAAGCAAATAAAAGAGCTAAATATACATTTAAATATTAATCAGCAATTAGATTATTAACCATCATCCGAAGCAGGCGAGGGGAAGGGTATTGACCACTGCAGACAGTGCAACTTGTGTGTGTATTTGGCCAAAATGTGTCAAGTAACGCTGTGCCAAGTGTTCGTTATTTGTAATCATGTTAACTGAACCAGACATGTGTGAGGTGAGCATGTAAGCACCGCTGTTGCAGGTTGTTCGGTGTTCTTCGATGGGCCGTCTTCTGAAGTGATCATTACATTGATAAGTCATGATACTGAGGATTTTGATATCTCTGTTACTATCACTATCACCATCGCACCAAGCACTATAACCACTCCTGCTGCCACTACTACTGCGATGGCCTCCAGAAATTCGGATAAACACGCCTACGTCAGGATTTATTACCTGTATTAGACCATACTTATTGCATTCTGCTTTGTGCTGCACCGATCGCTGCGGGGGGGGGGGGGGGGGGGCAGCTTTCTTGTGCAACTTTCGGCGCACAATAGTTCGTTGTCTATGCAACAGAGAGAGGCAGTTTTACGGTTTGATGACCGAGTTTCTCCCAGATGCAACAGAGCAGATCGAAGAGGGAGAAACACGTGAGCTGCTGTGTGTTGGTACTCGGTAAAATGCAGCTTAAGAATGTTGATCCTTTTCTACCTGACGTCCTATATATACAGTCCTATTCAACATGAACGAGGGGGTTTGTTCGGTTCTACGCCCTTTCGCCCTCTATTGCATCCTAGGGACAAATGTCCCACTTTATCATAACCATCACATACAAAGCCTTCGAAATGACAGGAAGATCCACACGAGCACTTAACAACCACATCGCAGGGACAAAACAATGAGGATTTGAGGTAGGCTTGTTAACCAGGACAATGCTACCTTTTCCTCCCCCATGTAACCCCCGCCCTCTGCCGTTGTTTATGACACAGCGAGGCATAATCGCGATTTTCTCACCTTGCATGTTGCTCTTTCGTAATGCTGACTTGGTCCCCTTCTGTTTATTCAAGTCTCTTTTATGGCGCAGTTCCATTTGTCAGAAATGATGTCACTGACTTTTAACATTTTCACTTTTCTAATGTCAAAAGGTAATGTGGTGTCTATCCCATCCAAGCGTGTTAGCAATTCCACTCTGTATGGCACATTGGCGCTACATTTAGATAAGAATTGGGATAAGTATTGCCACAATGCTGTTTGGATTACATTCCTTTCTCTGGGATTGTTCTCATGATTGTTCTCATTAGGAAAGTCCAACCCTCCCCCCAAAAAAAGAAAGAAAGAAAAAAAAAAAAGAGGTTGACCTATGGATGCCCTGCATAGAGCCATTGACATGTTTGCAATGAAAAGGAGGAAATTCAGGTTCGATGTTAAATGATATACGCCGATTGAATTAAAGCAATAGTTGTATTGACTAGCACTGCTTCACGTTCTGCATGACCTCATATATAAAGGTTTTCGTCTAAGACAACAACAACACCTATCATTTTAATCATGATAGTCATGAGATAACGGTGATTACAGAATAATGCTGATGGTGATACTGACAACATATCCACTATTACTGATATGCTATCAATAATTAGAAAGAGCGAGAGGACGAAAAAGAGAGAAAGAGAAAGAGAGATAGGAAGAGAAACACAAACAAACAGACAAACAGAAAGGCAGACGGACAGGACTTGAATCAAATATGTATTAAAAGCTGATGAAATCAAATGCAAAATATTCTGATTTATCCCTTCGATAAAATCAATCAAAAAAAATGTTTTGATTCAAACCACTACTTCGCATGATAGACTTGTGTGTACAGTTACACATCCATCACCAATATTAAGCTGTCTTCTTCAAAGCCAGCAGTGTATGTGCAGCCGGTATACATTATTCATTTAGAAAGCCACAAATCGTCACCAACAGATCACAAGTTAACAAACCACAGCTTGTAGTAGGGAAGTAAAATATATTAAAGCGCTCTTTATACCCGAGTCGCACAGCCAACAAAGTGGTTTCGCTACGTGGAATTCAATAGTAATTTTGGCCAAGCGATATCAGTTAATAACGCGGTTTTCCTTGCTGGTTAATAAATGGAATATGATTATTCAACTCGAGTGAGTAATATGAACAATTTCTCAAATACTTAAAAGTATATACAAATTTTACCTCCCTGTGTATATATATATATATATATATATATATATATATATATATATATATATATATATATATATATATATATATATATATATATATATTAAAATGCGTTACTGCATTCTACTCTCTTTCTCACTTAAAAGTATGTTTCATCTTATATACAAACTCTTCTGGAAGTGACTTCACACTGCATAATCATCTTGGGGTTCTTCATGCACAAATAGGTTCATGAATATAATCAACATATAAATCCACAAGCAGACGTAAATACATACAATCAAACATACACACAAAGACCCATTTACACGCAAGAGACAAAAGTACACTCTAATGAAAATAATCATCGACCATTAAATTGCTATATTGAATGGCAATAATTATAATAAATACAAAAAGATAACAATAGATAACTTTAAAGCAACATACATCCGAAAAAGACGATTATTACTACACAGCAAAGCAGAGACAGTCACGCACGCACGAACCAGTTGCAAGCAAGATGTATCATACAAATAATCAAACATACATACATGAAAAAAAAAGGATTTTAACAATAGTTTTGATAATAATAATGATATGGATGATAATGTTAATCCGAAAATGAATAATAATGATATATAATGATAGTGGTTATCATACTAATGGTAATGGTAATGATGATATGGATAATGATAATGATAATGATTATGACAATTATGATGATAATAATGGCGATAGTGATAATGATGTTGATAATCATAATCATGATAATGATAATAATATTTACGATGATGAAATAATAGTAATATTATTCATGATAATGATAGTATAATGATAATAATGATAACGTTTTATTTTTCCATACAAATCTGAAAATGAAATATGTGGAGTTAGATAAAGAAAAAAAAAGTAGAAAAGGAAGAAAAAGACGAATAAGTAATACAGGAAGACGAGGAAGAGAAAAAAGAGAGGGCGAAGGATAAAAGAATAAAAAAAAAGACGAGTAAACTTTGAACAAAGTAAACAGAGTAATAAAAAGAAATGAGAATAAGAAGGAAGAAAAATCAATAACTTGACACATAGCGCTGTCTCAGAAACGTCGACTTGTTTCGAAGAGACGAAACAAAGAATTCAATACAAAAGAAGGAAGGTGAAAAGGAGAATAAGAATAGGAAAAGAAGGAACAGAAGAGAAGAGAAAGCAGAAGAGGAGAAGAGGGGCAAGGAAGAGGAAGCCCCCTGGTGAGGTTTCACAAAACCCTCACCAGCTTGAGGTTTACAAGTAATCATAGTCGATGCCATCAACTCGAAGGCATTATTATCAAAGTTTAAATTTTATCGTGCGATTTTCTCGGTGTTCGACGCAGGGATAAACATACAAGGACGGGGTCATTATTTACCAATAGTATTGTTATTAGTGCAATATGTTGCTCGTGTAATGTGGACTGCTTAGTGAACTGCTTGATAGAGTTTTGAAGATTAACAATGGCAATTGTGTTTACAAAACGCCTGAAGTGGTCTTTTTGTAATGTGATTCTTTCCTCGTTGTTGGTTCGGCGGATTATTCTGCGAGATGTCACGATGTGTTAGAGGTAATGCCGTAAGTAGCTACTGCAAAATATTTCAAGCTCCTGCGTGACAAGAAAACTGCAAATGAAGTTTCTTGTTGAGAGATGGCTTGTCTTTTGTCACGGTTATTATAAGATTTTTTTTTTTCTCAATACTGAATGAAATTGGCTAATTCTTTTTAACATATTTTGTTATGAATTTTGGATGAAGGAACTCGCGTATGCCACTGTGTGCAAAGAAATTACTATATATCTACAAAAGGTGAGATCATCGAAGGAAAAAAAAAAAAAAAAAAATTACGTCTTTATTTTCTTTACTCCTCATCACTACATGTTCTTTATTTATTTATTTATTTTTCCCAGCGTCATTTGTTAATCTATAAAGAATTTAGACTGTGCATGACTCTAGCTTATACGCTGAAGCGTTCGAGAGAAATATGATTAAAATACTTTAACAAAAAGATATGAATAATTTCCCGGAAGACAGTTTAGAAGGAAAGGAGGAAGAAGAGAACATAAACACATGGAGAAACAAACATAAAAACACATAAAACAAAGATACTGACATAAGTTTAATACAAAAAATACGCCCAGATGAACACAAATAATCACAAAACCACATATATTTTAGGGAAACACAAAAATCCACAAAGAAAAACACAGAAACACTTACATAAACACACACACACAAAAGACATCAACTTAAATAAATGTCCAGCTGTACAAACGCCCATAATTGTTTGTCATAGCGACCCGACACATAGCCAGCGGCCGGCCAGTCACGCCCGCCCTGTGAAAGATTTACGTTAAAATACGCCCACCGGAGTATGCGTTCGCTGACAGGTTTGAACA
>BOPN01004587.1:2500-7500 GCA_017312705.2 Penaeus japonicus
TGCTCAGCTGTAAGTCCGGAAAATGAACATTGTCAAACATGTCAAAATCATAATGCAGCCATGAAAAAAATATATATATATAAACATATATCAGATCACGTGATCGCAAGTGTTCATCGTAGGTGGAGTTGGTCCGTCAAAGAGGAAATAACCTAAAATGTTTTGATGCTGGTGGCTGGGTGATGCCTATTTTACGTCGGTGTTCGGAGATGAACAGTTGAAATAGGTTACAAAAAGTCTGGTGATGTAATATCTCCCTCTCTTTTTTTTTTTTTTTTTTTTTTTTTTTTTCTTTTTTGTCAGGGAGAGGAAATAACCCACAATCTTTTAATACAGATGAAAATGTATGAGAAAACCAGTCAGATGCCCCTAGATTTTTTTTTTCTACGCTACTATACAAGTACACCCTTACCACACCTGCAACTATGCCGTTAATTACCTCACGAATTTAAAAGTTTAGAATACGGAAACATCCTTTTTTTTCATGGAAGCACGTACATAGATAGTGTGCGTGCGTGTGCGTGTGTATGCGTGCGTGCGTGTGCATGTGTGTGCGTTTGCATGTGAGCCAGCAAGCTTTTCCACGTAAGGGTAATGGAGCAAAACTTTATCAATACTTCTCAGATATCCAATCCTCTCTCTCTGTCCCCGTAATCCTGGTGTGGACTCACTAGTTGCGACATGTAGGCCTATCCCAATTTTATTTCAATATTTGCCTCATTTCGGAACAAGTTTATTAGTTTAGATTGTCCTCCATGGTTTAACCTAGGCTTGTTCTTAGAGCAATGGCGTGGTTTACAATTGCTATTTTGTATGGTGGGTTGCTTAATTTATAAATTTGATTGTAAGTGTGGCGGGAATGTGTGTGTGTGTGTGGGTGTGTGTGTGTGTGTGTGTGGGTGGGTGGGTGGGTGTGTGTGTGTGTGAGTGGGTGGGTGTGGGTGTGGGTGTGTGGGTGTTGTGCGTATCTATGTATCTATATACTGCATTGTAAATACATCGTAAATGCATACCTACAGTACCGTTCTCATTAATGTGCAGGTCGTGGTCTAAACAACAACAGGTCACCAGAACCTGATGCGCGCGTCCTGCTCATGACGTCATTTTGCGAAACCACAGACAAAAAAAAATGATTTGGGCGATATTTGAACAGTAATTATAGTAAAATACTAAAACAACAAATGTATTTAAAATATCCTGAAAATATGGATTCACATCAGCAGAGCAGCCCCATTTCGTATTCCCACACATAATTAAAACGTTATTTGTATTTTTTTTTTTTTTTTCTTTTTCTTTTTTTTTTTTCTTTTTTTTGTCCATATCTTGACGTCACAACGTCTGGAGGTGTCCCGAGCATTTTTTATTTTATTCACTTATTTATTTTTTTTATCTATTTAGTCATTCTTGTAAGTAACTTCCCTTGATCTTCCCACCCTTCCTCCCACCCAAACATCAACCCCCACATCCCATCCACTCACCCACCCACTCACCCACGCCACCCCACCCACCCACCCACCCGCCCATTTCCTCTTATCCACTTCGAGAAAATTACCTCTGATAACAATCGTCTCTCATGTAAACAGACTGAATACGAGATCAAACTTCGTGAAGCCGTTCGGCAAATCAGACAAGGGTATGTTAAGTTGAGCTAAGTTAGCCTAGGTAGAAATGAAGTTAGACCGCTGAACTGAGCAAGCAGCAAAGTTATATGTGTGTTCCATTGTTGCATTTCAAAGGCACGAGCCAAGTCGTTTTTAAAGGATATTCGAAATAGAATACTTACAAAGACCGGTTGTTTTAGGAATTAAAAGGGAGACAGAGAGGGAGAAAGAGAGAGAGAGAGAGAGGGAGAGAGAGAGAGAGAGAGAGAGAGAGAGAGAGAGAGAGAGAGAGAGAGAGAGAGAGATGGGGAGAAGGGGAGGAGAGACCGAGAAGGAGGTGAGTAGAAGGGATAGAGAAAAGGAGATGGGGAGAAGGGAAAGAATGAGAGAGAGAACTGGGGAGAAGTGGACGAGAGACACAGAGAAAGATCTAGAGAAAAGGGGAAGAGACAGTAAGATTAGGAGAAGGGGAGAAAAGGAGGAGAGAGTGAGAGAAAGAAAGAAATTGGAGGGAAGGGGAGAAGGAGAGAGTAAGAATAAGAGAAGAGGAGAAAAGGAGGAGAAAGTAAGAGAAGAGAGAAGTAAGGAGAGAAATAATCATTCAATAATGAATACCATCCGTGAGTCACCAGATGAACTAAATCAATAAAAAAGAAAAATGAAATTCTCATTCTGGATTCATAAGAATAGGAAAAGACGTCAGAAATAAATGATCATCAACGCCCTGTGCAAGAATGAAAGTGATTTACTCAACAGGAAAAAGCTTTCACTCTTTTCCTCCCAATACGTTGTTTGAGAGGATAGTGAGCATAATTCGGCCGTCAATTAAGAAGGACAAAAATAGTGAAAAGGAGAATAAAAAACGGTGTATGATGCGGGCAGCGAGAGAGCGTTGCATACGGGCTTTGCAATCACTGCAATTGGACGATTTAATTTCATATTGACGCCATCCTTGAGAGAGAGGATAGTTTTTTTTTGTTTTGTTTTTTTTCGTCGCATCAACTTACGCTCACTGAAATACGATACAGATATTCATTTGCAATAACTTTTCTCTTATAGTCTCAAGGATTGCAAAAAGCGAGAAAATTAATGAATGTTGGAGGATTTTTTTTATTATTAAATGATTAACGGCAATACATGATATATTTATCTTATGTTCAAGATAAGAAACTTTAAGAAAATTCAGCAAGCACAACATCCGTATGAAAAAATATATATACGAATCATATTAAAACAACCACGTTATGATATAATTTTCCCTAAAAAAAATAAAAACATTCAAAACAATTAGAGCTTCCCAGGTATGTAAAATAAGTTAACATGTTAAGTGCCTTACCTCAGGATCTTCATTTAAACACAGTACCTGCTCTGGACGCGCTAACAAAGTTAATGAACTCACTCACAAGAAAACCGGTGTTTGACTACACAATAATTTCTCCGGGTCTAACACTGCTGAATTTCCACGTACAAGTTAACTGTCATTTGTTATTCTGGTAAATATACATACCACTTCTACTACTAATACAATTAATGATACAAGGAATGATGAGATATCAATAACAATGATAATTAATGATGATGATAATTAAAATGATGATGGTGATAATAATAGAAAGAATAATGATAACAAAACTAAAGCAACTATCACTACCATTACTGCTAGTAATAATGATAATAACAATAATGATACATTTACTACGACTAGTAGTTGTAACAATTATTATATGATAATGGTACATATACTACTACTATTACTACCACTATCGTTACTATTACTCCTACTACTACTATGACATCATTGATGGTGGTATCATTGCTATAGCCACAGAGTTATAATTGTTATTTTATGCAGAAAATATGATTTTTATTTTTTCCATTTCCATTTTTAACGACAAAAATGTTCATAGCGCATATAATTAATGTAAAGAATATAGAGTAAGTAATATGAAGTGAATAAGAGGGAATATAGTAGATAACATCTAGTGAATATATCAAATAACAGTGAGTAATAATGAATATAGTAAATAACAAAGTGAATAATAATTAATATAGTGAATAACATACAATGAATAATAACCATATAGTGAATAACATACAGTGAATAATAACCATATAGTGAATAACATACAATGAATATTAACTATATAGTGAATAACATACAATGAATAATAACCATATAGTGAATAACATACAATGAATAACAACCATATAGTGAATAACATACAATGAATAATAACCATATAGTGAATAACATACAATGAATAATAACCACATAGTGAATAACATACAATGAATATTAACTATATAGTGAATAACATACAATGAATAATAACCATATAGTGAATAAAATACAATGAATAACAACCATATAGTGAATAATATACAATGAATAATAACCATATAGTGAATAAACCAATTATAAAATAAACCAAAACAACAAAGAAGACAAATAGACCAATTAAACAAATTAAACAAATAGGCCAATTATGTGAAGAAAAAAAAAACATATTGTTAGTAAAATCCTCAGTATTACACGAATTTACAAATGGAAAAAAAATTCCAAGTGGTTCAACATACAACGAATGATAGTGTGTACTAGGATGTTGCTGTTTGTAACTTTATGTTTTTTTTAAGCGCAAGAAAATGAAGTTATCTGTGTCGTGTTCAGGGACGCCCCTATTTATTTTTCCTTCTTATTTTTTTTAGGGGGGAGGGAGAAGGCCTCTAATTTGCCGACAACGTGGAAAAAGTTCTTCCCATATTTGCCGGATAAGGGGAGAAATTTGCAGGCTTTTTATTTTTTTTTTATTTTTTTTTTTTTTTTTTTTTTTTTTTTTTTTCTAATTTGCCGAGAAAGTATACATTAGGAGGCGCAGCGCTCCCCTCCGCCTCGGTACGCCATTGTCCAATTGCCCCCTCCCCTTTCGTGATTCACCCCCCCCCTACCCCCACCCTCACCCCCACCCCCACTCCATCCCTTCCCATGTCGCAAAAACACCATCAAAATTTCCCCATATACCTTTGATTTTATCCTGGATCAATACACTTCACCATAGAAGAAGATAGACGCAGCCATACGTGTATCCCTATAGCATATAATAAACTTCCTAGCTTTGAAACTTAGAAAGGGTAGAGGTAGTAACTTCACAAGTAATCAAAGAGGGAAGAGGAAGTGAGTAACGAGAAGTTTGGAAACAGCTGATCGGTTTTTCCAGAGCTGCCCTCGTTAGTCTCAATGATTTCCTCTTGAGAGCTTATAGAGCCTCTGGGCCACTAAAAGAGTTTTTCAAATTTTATGGTGAACGATTTGATTTTTGGAGACAATTTTTCTCAGATCAGAAATTTATAACACTATGACTTTATAAGAGTGTGATTAAGATAATGAGGATGATTACAGTT
>BOPN01004587.1:12500-17500 GCA_017312705.2 Penaeus japonicus
TATATATATATATATACATATATGTATTTATGTATGTATGTATGTGTGCGTGTGTGTGTGTTGATTTGTGCATTTGTGTCAATGAATATAGCATCAGATTCGCCTGTTTATATATCTATCAACGAATATATAAAGACACAGGATGATATAGATGAGATTAGATGTTCGGGGAAATTGTTTAATCAGTTTTAATACGCTGTCGAAAACATAGATTTCTTAGTGTAACCACCTGTGCCAATCACTGAATGTCATTTATAAAATTATGTACTCCATCAATGTGCTAAGAAACTTTCTTTAACTTTTGTTTTGCTCTGGACCCTAATTGTTGTTGATTTCAATTGAACATCAGCTACATATAACATTTAGTTATGAATTTCTGTAAACATATTTGCCTATATTTACCTTGGTTAAAAAGTATAACAGTCAATAAAATTATATATCCTAATCCTTTAAGTGCACAAATTCTGTGTAAATCTTTAAAAAGAAGTTCAAAAGCCTCTGAACATTCAACATGTGCACGGACTAAAAAAAGGTCAAAGATCGTCGCATAAGACACTTAAATCCGAGACAAAACCCGTAGATCTTCGTAATGTTGCGTTGGACCTTTATGACCATAATTGATGATAAGTGCAAAGCCACAACACAACCAATTCATTAAGCAGCTTAGTAGATCAAAAGTATAAAATATTCTTTCACGAGTGATAGTAAATGGCGCAAGGATGAGTGTGTGAAGCCTCATCCGGGAAAGAAAAATCTCTGGCACATCATGGACATCACGCCATGAAACCCAAATGACGTATTGACTTTCTATTTTCAGTGTATCATGAAATGCGGATATATTCAATCATTCCATATCATCGCTAAGGTAACGTTATACTCAAAACATTTCATAGAATCGTAATGCAAAAATGTCACGTGAAATGTGAATCAATACGCATGGTAGAAAATATTCTTTGACATTGACTAGGCCAAACTATTAGAATTGTCTGTAAATAGAATCGTAATGTAGTTAACTTTCAAATATAAGATAAAGTTACACCGTTTTTGAACATAGTTCATTATTGAATCAGATTGACATAATAATAAGTGTGAGTTTTAATAGGAAATATTTTGCTCTCTGGGCAGCCCTTTCCTTACCTGGCATAACTAAATCGTTTCAGCCAGACTTACTTATACACAATATCCTGAGTGACAAAAGTACTCAGATGAAAGTTGATGTGAGTTTAATTTGAATATGAAACAATGATTGAATATGGATTACTAAGAAGAGTCAAAGTGCAATCCTGCAACTCAAAAGCTAGTTCAGATTATGCAAATTGTTGAAGCGGTGTTAATGCTGTACGTCAGTATTAGAAATCAAGCAGGAAACTACAGAAAAAAAAATCGTGAAACGTGTGAACTACAAATATCCAAACAGCAAATTCTCCTGACATATGTCTATGACTTGCTAATATCACTTCCCTTGCTACCTTTTCTTTGATATATGAATTGCAGTATCTATCAGTTATGCTCGTGTATCATGCTAATATCATCTCAAAAACTTTCAACAAACAAACAAACGAAAGGTTTATGATTTACATTTTCATTTCATTTTGTAGGCTGAAATCTCAAGTACTACTTGCAAAGACGTCATTTGACCACAGCTAATTCTCCAGACGAATGCAAAGCTTTGGGAGATTAGCTAACCGGATCTCCTTTTAGAAGTGACTGGAGAGCAGGGAAGTGGAAACATTGGTCGTTTTAATGCCAAGAGAGAGCAGAGAATCCAGCTCTTGCTGAAAGGTATAGTGAGATGTGAACACGCATGCAAGGGAAATCGAGTCATCACACATTTCTAAATCCGGCCCATTTACAGGCAAACGAATTGTACAAATTGGCAATTCACCAAAACACACCGGGAACTTTCTTTGATTTTGACTGAAAGGGAACAGATATGGTGTTCAGTCCATGAGTATTATGGCAGTGAAAACCTTTCATCGTCTAAGTCTCCCTAAGGGTGGGTGACTTAGCTCGGTGGATACAGCCCTGATATCAGTGATTGATTGTTGATAAAATATTTTTATCATATCAAGAAATAAATGTCGACACTTTCACAATGTCTGAAAATAAATAGAGAAAGATCATATGCAAGTTTTGACATGACTATTTACAAAGACTGTGTATATTAACAATGTTCACTCACAACGAAGAGATGTGAATGAAAAAATTATATAAATTTAAAAAAATCATCATGATAAGAATATCGATCCCTCGACCTAAGATAGTTGTTATCTGATGTTGGAGAAAGAAATTTACTTAGAAAGGGACGTTGCAGAAAAGGGCTTGAGTTGAGGCCTGTTATCAGTGACTGGAATGGTAGTAATTGCAACATTAAAGAGATGACCGACAATTGATAGACCACTGATATATGCATAGCTATCCATAAACTCACCCGTTTATGATTATGCCAACCCATCTGTAAACCTACCTACACGTATGCCAAGACATATAGTTAGATAGATATAGACGTAAACAAACAGATAGATAGCGCTAATAGAGATCACTAGTGATCGGGAGGGTTTGGAAATGCCTAATGACCGAGGGCCGTCGACGAAATGGGTTTGTATCCCGCTGGATGTGTTCGAGGAGAGTGGCAACACATCTAAGGGAGGGCACGTAGGAAATACACACGTGTGTGTATGTGTGTGTGTGTGTGTGTGTGTGTGTATGTACAGGTGGATCTTGAAACTGTTTTCTCCTTTTCAAATAAATCGATCATGTGTATAATGTTTTTTTTCTTCCATACATACATACATATATATATATATATATATACCCATTCATACATGTGAATAATTTTGATTAAGTTCCAATGAGATACGTTAGCTCTCTACACATAACTTATACCANTATATATATATATACACACACACACACACACACACACAAACACACACACATATGAACGCGTGTATGTCACCAGTACTTTTCTGCCTTTTTAGTTCGATGACATCTAATCATTTCTCGAAATAAAATTTTGTCTGACACTGCCAAGAATAGCACAACGCATCCTGTTGTCTTCGGGGGACCTCAAAGAACCTTCTGAGAAAGAAATGGTCAAAGGTGTATCAAAGAGAACTGCTTCTGTCTCCTTGTTTGATGACGTCCCTTCGCTGAATGTTTTTGTTATTGATGTTTCATTTTCCTCTGTTTTCTTCATTTTTTCTTTATTTTTCTTGGACTTATATAAGGTGTCTTACTCTAAGATTGTCTTGTAATCTGTTTCTGACTCGGTCTGTCTTTGGTTTCGCTTACTTTGCTGCATTTGATAATGTATGTGGTAATTAGCACTGCCACTTCCATCGTGATATGCTCTTTGATGATCATGTATGTTACTCATAAAAAGGGATAATCATCGCAGAGAATGACATATATTTCGAATATAATATTACACATTCAATATATTTCATATATCAAACATTACACCCTCTGCCTTATCCTTTTGTCACGGAAGCAATAACCTCCATTTGTATTTTTCTAATAGAATGTTGCAGTAAAATGGAGGACAATACCCAATTAACGTTTGACAATAAAGCTTAAAGAGTCCTCAGGTTTTCCCATACCACTTAGTCTATACTAATAATTCATTTGAAAGCGAATTGTTGCAATTAATCAGATTGGTAAAAGTACTCTAAATACAGTATGTATATGACAATTTTCTGCCTCGGCCACAGTTATCCGCCATTGGTATTATTGGCTCGAGACTCCCCTCGAATTCCGGCCGGGCTGTCAACAAAGACAGTCGTAGACTCATAGGTCAAAGTGCGGCAGTAAAATTTTCTTGACATTTATCAAGATTTATTTTTTTCTTGGTTTGTATTTATTGTTATCCATCTTTCTGGCCAATCAATGTATGTTCCAAAGTAGTGGCACGAGGAATATCCTTGAGGGACATCAGAATCAGGTGTTTTTCAGCACCTAAACTTTTCAGTTTCTCTTATCTGTACTGCTTGTGAAGGACGCACTGAAGTTGTAGGTCAAGTTTGTAATGAACTCCTTAAGGAGGTTTTTCAATTCGGTTTAGATGAAGAAGTATAAGAGCGATGCCCAATCAGGCAAAATTCCAAAGCCAAGAGGTCCTTCAATAGAAAATTTAAAGTGTTTCAAAAATCATTACTGATGTGTTTATAAGAATATTGAATGAGAAATTCATCGAGAGTATATTTGGAAACTCTGTAGGATATGTGGCTTGTCACTGAGGTCTGTAGCAGACACATAGGGAGGCAGCATGGCTACTATGCAGACAGAGCTTATAAACCTTTGATTCAAAGTAATCAGACAGATTACCGTCTATTTCCTAAACCTGCACAGACTTTCTAGAACATACAGCTACACTTGTACTTTGTCGGCCTTGTCTGTTTGGGCGTATGGAGCAGTAGAGTACCAAGTTTGATGGAGCTTCGTCGTAAAGGAAAGTTTTAGAATTAATTGCGTCATCTGAGGTGATCCTTTTTACAAAACTGTAAGGAAGATCCCGGGTTTTCGAAGAAACCTCGAAGATTTGAAGACAGGATCTTCATGCCAGGTAGGATGTGGCTATTACATGAGTCAGATTTTTTCCCCTCTTCCTCCTCTCCTCTTTCTACCGTTGTTTTGCTTTTTCGTTTTAATTCAGTTACCCTTTTTTCTCTTTCTTCTTCTCCTCCTTCTTTTAATCTTTCTTCTTCTCCTTCTATAACTCCCTTTCTTTCTTTTCCTTCAGACTTCTTCTTTTGGTCGTGCTTTACCTGATTTTTTCCATTTTTCTTTTATCTCCTCCTCCTCCTCCTCCTCCTCCTCCTCCTCCTCCTCTTCCTTCTGCGTCATCTTAGCCTCCTTCTTATTTCAGACAATTTCACTTTATGTTTGGTTATGTAGATTGCAGACTCCAAAATGTACCACAAATTATGAAGATCATTAAGCAATCTCTCAGTTTTGCATTTACAGTTTTAGAGTTATTCAGTCAAGACAAACATAACGTA
>BOPN01004587.1:25000-27500 GCA_017312705.2 Penaeus japonicus
TGCATTTTTGGTAAAGGATTATGATAATCTCAGAACAGGTATTAAATCTACCAAATACAAAAGCGTTACAGTTATCTATCTCGCGTCTGTATGTGTTATGTACTTATTATCCGTGCTGGATAATATGTATTTATGTACTTATGTTATGTATGTGTTATGTACTTATTATCCGTGCTGGATAATATGTACTTATGTTATGTATGTATTATGTACTTATTATCCGTGCTGGATAATATGTACTTATGTTATGTATGTATTATGTACTTATTATCCGTGCTGGATAATATGTACTTATGTTATGTATGTATTATGTACTTATTATCCGTGCTGGATAATATGTACTTATGTTATGTATGTATTATGTACTTATTATCCGTGCTGGATAATATGTACTTATGTTATGTATGTATTATGTACTTATTATCCGTGCTGGATAATATGTACTTATGTTATGTATGTATTATGTACTTATTATCCGTGCTGGATAATATGTACTTATGTTATGTATGTATTATGTACTTATTATCCGTGCTGGATAATATGTACTTATGTTATGTATGTATTATGTACTTATTATCCGTGCTGGATAATATGTACTTATGTTATGTATGTATTATGTACTTATTATCCGTGCTGGATAATATGTACTTATGTACTTATGTTATGTATGTGTTATGTACTTATTATCCGTGCTGGATAATATGTACTTATGTTATGTATGTGTTATGTACTTATTATCCGTACTTACCGACCCTGCAACATTGCCAGGGGTTGGAAAAATTAGCCGGTATTAAGTCTTAATTAAGTACTTGTATGAAAACAAGCTTAACTTTCAAATTGCAATGCATCACCTGAACATAGAGTGATTCATAATTCAACAATGGCTACACTATAATGGTAATGATTTTGTCATGGAAAACAAAGTATTTGAGGTTCTGAGGTTCTCGCGGTTCCAACTAAAGAGGAAGGTCATCTCAGCCCATATCTACTTTAATTACTGATATCAATATTCCTCTTCCGCCAATCGCAGTTTAATTGAATGGGGTGGGACTTTCAGTGGCTAATCAGATTCCGAACTGTTCGTACAGAAATATTGATTTTTCTTCTCATAATTGATTATCGACGGATGGGCAGTTTATAATAAATAAATAAATAAATAAATAAATAAATAAGGCAATTACGACCGTTCTTTTTATAGTCGAAAGAAATGAAAATAAATTTCTCGATTTTTGGAGGGTCAGAAAAGCAGAAATATTTTTTATATTTTTTTTCTTTTCTTTCCTTTATTTCTTTTCTTCGCGGCAACACTGTCATATAAAGTGAACATGAAAAAGACATGGAGAAATTGGATGATGTAGAAACTGGATTATAAATATTGAAGCAAAAGGGAAAATACAGATTACTGGAAAAAAAACTGGAAATTATCATGTCCACATAACATAAAGTGATTCCACGCATTTGGTGTGTATAGACCCAGTAAATGTATCATTTGAGAAACCTTTGATAAAATATCATATCGTCTGACATTGCTGACATACAAAGCTCCTTTAAAGCTTAATTCCGAGGGTACGAACAGTGAATGACTAGATTTTAGATGGACGAGGAAGATTTTCCAATGGATTGTGCTCAAAGACAGATAATAAAAAAATAAAAAAATAATAAAAAATAAAAAAAAAATAAACTAGATCAGCTTCCAATTGTTTCACCGCACTTTTTTTTTAATTTCATATTCCGCGATGGCTTTCCATAACGAAAAAAAAAAAAAAAAAAAAATCTTCGGTATTTCCAAAGACGCGTTCATTGTGCAATGATTTAACAACCATACGTTCTCTCTCGCTAAAGCAGATCTTCCGAGAACCAACAACTCTAAAGAGGGATTGTGCAATACTAAGAACATCCCTGACCATCCATTGCTGTTCTTGCTGCAAGATGTCAGGAGGGACAGCACCGATTTGAGATCAATAGGCAGTAGCACATGACAGGGAGAGAGGCAACGCGAGGAAGGAGGAAGTAATGAAGGGAAACAAAGAATTTGGGAATGCGTGAATGGATGTGTGTGTGTGTGTGTGTACATATATATATATATATATATATATATATATATATATATATATATATATATATATATATATATATATACATATATATATATATGTATATATATATATATATATATATATATATATATATATATATATATATATATATATATATATATATATGTATATGTATGTATATATATATATATATATATATATATATATATATATATATATATATATATATATATATATATATATATATATATATATATATATATATATATATATATATATATATATATATATATATATATATATATATGTATGTATATATATGTATATATATATATATATATATATATATATATATATATATATATATATATATATGTGTGTGTGTGTGTGTACAGTATGTGTGTGTGCGTGTTGTGTGTGTGTGTGTGTGTGTTGCGTATGTG
>BOPN01004587.1:87500-90000 GCA_017312705.2 Penaeus japonicus
TTGTTTGTGAAGTGCTTGGTCATTGCATGGTAATTCTGTTACTCAGATGCACACTAGTTTCATCCTGTCACACTCCTGATCGAATTTTTATCGTTAAACTATATGCTAAATTATTTCTTCTACACTTTGTCCTTCTCAGTAGAAAACATTTTCGATGTGATCTTTACAATGTATTTACTTTTGAAATTCTATAATAGAAATATAATTTTATAATAGAAGACATTTTCGATATGATTTTCCCCTTAATTTACTTTTGAAATTTAGGGTTGTTAATAATACTCTTGTCAAAGGTGATGTTTCATTATATTGAAGTAGGGTTTCTGTAATTTGATGCAGTAGAAGTATCTGTATGTGTAGGTTTATGGTGAACTTCCTGTACTTTTCCGTTGAGGTGGACTGAAAGTGGAGTAGTGTGGAAGAGACACATTTAACTGTATTAAAGGTGCTCCACTGTAGTAACGCGGTGTGCTGAATGTATTACTGTAGTGTGTGATGTAGGAGTGACCGTTGGATGGTGTAAAGATAGAAGGTAAAACTGTTGTAATGCGTTGGTGCTATAAGGTGGAAAATGGTATGCTGCAAACTGTGTAGTTGTTGTTAGAAAAGTAGGTATTGTAGTGTCTAGATGACTGTTGAATGGTGGTATGTACAGAACTGTTCAAGTATAATAGTTAGACTGTAGTGATGTTAGATTGTACGGTGCAGTGCTATCCATTGGAAAATAAATATCATTTGTTGACACGCCTGTGGAAAGAGAAAGAGGACGAAAACACCACTGCAAATTACTGCAAAAACAATTGTCGTGTAGAATCAGTAAAGAGCACGGGATGTCTCTGAACATGCGCCATGCAAGGGTAAAGGAGGAGGTTCTCCATGTCGGTGTCATGCACTGTGTGGTGTAGTGCCATGTACTTATCACAAAGACACTGCTAGAAGAAGAAAAAGAAAAGAATAATGTGTCAGTTGTTAGGCATACAGTATTATTCGGAGAACCAGACTTAAATAGACGCTTATTTGTATGTTTTTTGTGAACTGAGCATATTGTATCGTTCTTTTCCACAAGAAAGTGAGGTGGCAGGAAACGTGTCTTCGAACTTCATGAAATAAACAAGTATCGTCTGAGAAGTCAAGGTTGTGACACTGCTGCTCACACTGAAAACTTGAACTGAAAGATGTATTTACATGCTAAATACTTCCAACCAAGGATTTTCGGTAAATACAATCACAGTTATCTGCTCTCGTCCTGCTGACAGGAGATTAAATCATTTCAATTTATGCATTTCAAATTAACAAGAGACACCTCTGAAGCAATATCTTGCAACTGATTTATACAAGTCATTCTTTCAATATTCTACATATCAAGACAAGACCAGATCTCGGTTGGGAGAAAGCGGCGCAGATGAAAGCCACAAAAGAATCAACAAAAATGTTTTCAAAATATTTCATTTATTTCTAACAAGGATAGAACTTTCTTTAATGAAAGAGGTTGAGAATTAGTCTTTAATGAAGGTCTCTCATTATGTAAACAGTCTTTGTATATATGTCTAGACTCTTAGCATATGGAAGATTGAATAAGGAATACCAGGATATGATATAAAAAGAAAATAAAAGGAGGATGTTTTCTATAATCCCTGAATGCTAGCTGTTGCATGGTCTGCTCAACTTTCCATGCATGATTATTTATAATGCGGAAGATGTTTTGAAAGATCGTTGATCCCTTTGTTTTTTTGTGTTTTTTTTCAAAACGGAATGTGTAATAGCTAACATTTATTATTTGGGCAGGATATCGAAACCAATGTATTTCATAAATATTAAGCTACAATGGAAATGTATTATGTTCCAAAATAATTTTTAAAAAGCCTATCGGATACTTGAAATCGCCCCTGGAGTGCTTACGCCTCCTCAAAGGTCGATACTCATTTTTTTTATCCAGTGAAACAGACGCGCCTGTGTGTCTTATAGTTTTTTTAAAGATCTGATACTGATAAAAAGTGAATTAGGTTGTCTTTCCGATTGTGGCCCAGAAAGTGAACTTTGCATAAGAGATTTCAATAGATTTCAGATCTTTTAGTAAAGGACAAGACTAAAGAGGTCGTCATATAGATAACTTTGTTTCTAATGTTTGTGTTTTACTACAGCCAGGAACCCAAGTTCGTGGATCTTTTGTTTATTGTTTTGTTTGTCACGTATCTTGTCTGGTCGTGTGAGCCTGCCGCAAGAATCAGTGTTCATTCTGAAATTAATTAATCTAAGCAGATTTGACCAATGCCAAGCCAAATCATATTAATATTTCGAAGACGACCTGGAAATTATTATGGCGAAATAATGTGTATTAATTTGTATTAGTTTGTCCTTACATAATTCGTTTTACACAAGTGATATACATAAAGAAAATAATATAGCTGTAAATAATGTAGAGGATAGGTGAATAGTAATGAAACAAGCAGCGAGGATATATTATGTACTCTACACAAACTATATCCTGTAGCTATTTCCAGGT
>BOPN01004588.1:42500-50000 GCA_017312705.2 Penaeus japonicus
TAAAGAAGTAGAAGAAAAGAAACATACGTCTGTACGAAGGAGTCCTGCCGAAGAACGGGGCGCCGCGGCAAAGACCAAAAGCGGGCCATTCCGAAGCAAAGCGGGACCGAAGCTCCGAGTTACGGTATGGTCTCATTTCCGAAGCAGCGGCGAGCGAAAGGGAAGGGAAGGGAAGGGGGAGGGGGAGGGAGGAGGAGGGGAGAGGGAAGTTAGATAGATGGGAAAGGGAGGTGAGATGGAGGAGGGATGGGAGAGGAAGAGAGAGAAAAGGAGAGGAAGAGAGAGAAAAGGAGAGGAAGGGAGAGGAGAGGGAGGGGGGAGGGAGAGGGAGGGAAGGGGAAAGAAGAAGGAGGGAAGAGAAGGGAGAGGGAGTCAGAGGCAGGGAGAAGGAAGGAGAGGAAGGGAGAGGGAGTCAGAGGGAGGGAGAAGGAAGGAGAGGAAGGGAGTGCGGGAGAGAGAGAGAGGGGGAAGGAGAGGAGAGAGAGACGTGTATATACATACATATTTTGTATTTGTATTTTTTCACTTCCGACTGTTTCAATCATATTTGTAGATGGTACGTATGTGTGTGTGTTTGTGCACGTATGTAATAAAGCCTTAAAAGTATTGTCTACCTCCTCGTAAGTAGTTCCATTTAAAAGTGACATATTTAAAACCAAATTATAATCCATTTCCAGATAGTCCACCTTTTAAAATTCATGCCATAAACTCTACAAATTCATTTGAATTCACATCTCCCCTAAAAAGAGAGAGAAAGAAACCGGAAAATAACAATAACAAAAAAAAAAAAAAAAAAAAAAAAAAAATTACCATCGGTTAGGTGCGCTTTTCGTTCTTCTTTTACTATTTTTTCCCGCGCTTTTTCCCGCCTTTTTTCCCCCACCCCGCGCGGCAGAATTGATAATTCTTTTATTCTTCCGTTCCCTCCATATATCGTTCTTATCGTCTTAGCCGAATGTCCTGTAAGATCACGTTCGTTCCGGGAAGACATCCATCTTTCTTTCCATCAGTCTTGTTTTCTTTGCCTTCCGCTCAGCCAGGTTGCTAATACAAGGCTCAGCTGCTTGTGTCGGGCGAGAGGGAGGGGGATGGGGGGCTAGGGGAAGGTGGTAAGGATAGGAGGGTAGGGGGAGGTGGGGGGAGGTGGTGAGGATAGGAGGGAGGGTGGGATGGGTAGGGGAAGGTGGTGAGGATAGGAAGGGGGGAGGATAGGAGAAAGGGGGAAGAGGGCTGGGAAGGATAGGAGGAGGGGAGTCATCGGGCTTAGGAGGTGAGGATAGGAGGATAGAGGGAGCTGGTGAAGATAGAGGGGAAGGGGCGTAACTAAACGGGGTTGAGAGGGGTGGTAAGGGAGAGAGCTGGGGTGTACGAGGAAAAGTGGGGGAGGTGAGGGAGTGGGGGGGGGGGGTCAGGGAGAGGAAGGAGAGGTGGAGGGGAGGGGAGGGGGGGGGGGCAGAGGACCACTTCTTACCCCGGTCTTTGGGAAAAGAGTTGTGTGGAATCTATTTATATCGGACAGTCTTCTTTCTCACATTTTCCGTTCTTTCAATGTCTTTTTTTTCTTTCTTGTTTTCATCTTCTTTCTTTGGATCTATTATTCTTCATTCTTTTTTTCTTTGTTGTTTTTTGTCTTTCTGTCAATACAATCATAGAGTCATATATATATTTTTCTCTCTGTCTCTCTCTCTCTCTCTCTCTCTTTCTCTCTCTCTCTCTCTCTCTCTCTCTCTCTCTCTCTCTCTCTCTCTCTCTCTCTCTCTCTCTCTCTCTCTCTCTCTCGCTCTCGCTCTCTCTCTCTCTCATCTATCCACACACCCACGCCACATATGCATAAATAAATATCAATTTCCAAGCGCCCAATCTGCAGACCAGACGTAGCGACGCAAAACACTTATTGGCGTTTGATCCTTTTGCTCTCTCTCTCTCTCTTTCTCTCTCTCTCTCTCTCTCTCTCTCTCTCTCTCTCTCTCTCTCTCTCTCTCTCTCTCTCTCTCTCTCTCTCTTTTGCTCTCTCCCTTGCTCTCTATCCCTCCCTCTCTCTCTCTTTTGCTCTCTCCCTTGCTCTCTCTCTCTCTCTCATTCATTCATTCTCTCTCTCTCTTTTTCCCTCCCTCCCTCCCTCCCTCCCTCCCTCTCTCTCTCTCTCTCTCTCTCTCTCTCTCTCTCTCTCTCTCTCTCTCCGTCCCTCCCTCCCTCTCTCCCTCCCTCTCCTTCTCTTGTCGTGGGCGAAAATAGGATTTGAATGTACAAAAAAGAGTTCAAGGGAAAGATTATAGATGCATTGAATGATTATAAATCGGTGTAAATAGATGAACAAATGATTAAATAAATGAATACTAATCCCTTTCTCTTTATATGATAATTGTGCAAGTGCTGCCTCTGATGATAATGATAGTAATGATGACTATGATAGCAATGATGGTAATGATAATGAGGTTATAATGATAATGATAGTAATGATGCCTATGATAGCAATAATGATAATGATAATAGTAAGGAGGACAATAATGATGATGGTGTTGATAATGATTATTATTGCTATAATGATAACAATGCTAATGATGAAAGTTATTATTATCATTATCATTATATTTATCATCATTACCATCATAATTGTTTTATTATTTTTTTGTTACTATCATTATCATTATCATCACTGTAATATTTATTACCATAATCATTATCATCATCATTTTCATTGATGTTTTTGTAATCATCTTTTTATCTTATTGTCAATAATTTCATTATCATGATACATACAATATATACATATATACATACATACAGACATACATTCATATATATATACATATATATGTATGTATGCTCAGTGTCAGAGAAATACACTTTCAGATTTGATTTTGTTTATGATCAGAACTACCCCACTGATATCAATTGCAATATTGAAATGACCGTCGGCGCAAGAGATCAACACATGCAAAGCAAAGTTAATTAGCTGATGGAATCTGGCACCCCCCCCCCCCAATCACTAAAAAAGGGACTGTTGAGAGTTGCTTGATTATTATTTTAATGGTGAGCGAGAGAGAGAGAGAGAGAGAGAGAGAGAGAGACAGAGAGAGAGAGAGAGAGAGAGAGAGAGAGAGAGAGAGAGAGAGAGAGAGAGAGAGAGAGAGAGAGAGAGAGAGAGAAAGAGAGAGAGAGAGAGAGAGAGAGAGAGAGAGAGAGAGAGAGAGAGAGAGAGAGAGAGAGAAAGAGAGATCACCATAAGGTTTATGTGTTCCATTCCATAATATATAAATGTATCATAAACTCCAACACCAAAGTATATATCAACTCCAATCCTTAACAACAACTGTATTCGAAACCACAATTTCTCCATTTCTCTCAGAAACATTTTTATTAGGCATGGCACCCACGGTTCTTAAATCAACAGGTTTATCACTCAGGTACGAAAAAAGAGAAGATGAGCTCGCCTCTGTAATTAAGCAGTCTACACTGAGAATCCGGTAAATTATGTATATTCTTCCTGTGCTCCAGAAAGAAGATGGAAACAAAAAGTGCAGATATTTATTTTTATGTGAATAGTTGCCTCCTTTTTCTTTCTTTTTGTCTTTCTTTCTTTCTTTCATTTGTTTTTTTTTTTAATGTAAATCCATGTTTGTATTTGTGTGTTTGTGATAATAAATGGATAAGTAAACATGGCCAGTAAAACGATCGAACATGATAAACAAGCACTTCGTTTATTTGAAAATGTATGAGAGAGAGGGAGGGAGAGAGAGAGAGAGAGAGAGAGAGAGAGAGAGAGAGAGAGAGAGAAAGAAAGAAAGAAAGAGAGAGAGAGATTGCTAGAGAGAGAGAGAGAGAAAGAGAGAGAAAGAGAGAGAGAAAGATAGAGATAGATAGATAGATAGAGAGAGAGAGGTAGAGAGCAAGACAGAGAGAGAGAGATAAATACATAGATAGAGAGAGGGAGAGAGAAAGAGAAGTAGACCGACAGACAAACAGACAAACGCATTACAAATTGGTATTTTTGATCAGGAAAAGAAACCCGTATTTCAGGGTCGCGTCACAAGCCCTCTAGTGCTGCCACTTGGATATCATATACCAATTTGTTCAATAAGATCCCTAGTGAATTGTCTTTGGTCTTGGCTTTGTTAGGGAAAGCGATCTCTCTCTCTCTCTCTTTCTCTCTCTATCTGTTTTAATATTTCTCTCTCTCTCTCTCTCTCTTTCTCTCTCTATCTGTCTTGTTATTTCTCTCTCTCTATATTTCTCTCTCTCTCTTTCTCTCTCTCTCTGTCTTGTTATTTCTCTCTCTCTCTCCCTCCCTCTCTCTCTCTCTCTCTCTCTCTCTCTCTCTCTCTCTATCTGTCTTGTTATTTCTCTATATATATTTCTCTCTCTCTCTCTCTCTCTCTCTCTCTCTCTCTGTCTGTCTTGTTATTTCTCTCTCTCTCTCTCTCTCTCTCTCTCTCTCTCTCTCTCTCTCTCTCTCTCTCTCTCTCTCTCTCTCTCTCTTTCGCTCTTTCTCTCTATCTGCCTCGTTATTTCTCTCTATATATTTATTGTTCTTTCTCTCTAGGGATCTATATCTTTCTGTTTATATCTATCTGTCTCTCATATTTTCTTTCTCTCTCTCTCTCTATCACACACACACACACACTACCCCCCCCCCAAACGCACATACACATACACAACTTCCCCCCCCCCACACACACACACAAATAACAACCCACCTACATACCCACCTACACACCCACTCCCCCTCCACCCCACCCATACACCCCTTCCCCTACCGACATACCCACATACCCACATACCCATCCACATAAATTCCCACACACACTCAAACATGTAAATAAAAGATAACTTACATCCATCAGCCTCTCTCTATGTAGTGGCCTCTTTGGGTACGTATTCGGACCGGCAAATAACGTACGTTTTAAGTGAGAAAGTCGTAGATGGGGAGAAGGGAGAAAGGGGGAGGGAGAGGGAGAGGGAGAAGTGGAGGGAAGGGGAGGGAGAGGGAGAGGGAGAGGGGATGGGAGGGGGAGAGGGAGAGGGAGATGTGGAGGGGAGGGGAAAGGGGAGGGAGAGGGAGAGGGAGAGGGGATGGGGGAGGGAGAGGGAGAGGTGGATGGGATGGGGGGAGGGAGAGGGAGAGGTGGAGGAGATGAGGGAGGGAGAGGGAGAGGTAAAAGTGGATAGGGTGGAGAGGGAGAGGGAGAGGTGGAGGTGATGGGAGAGGGAGAGGGAGAAGGAGAGGTGGATGGGATAGGGGGAGGGAGAGGGAGATGTGGAGGGGATGGGGAGGGAGAGGGAGATGTGGAGGAGATAGGGGAGTGAGAGAGAGAGGTGGATGGGAGGGGGGGAGGGATGGAGAGTGGTGGAGAGAAAGAGAAGAAGAGGAGGGAGAAGGTAGGAGAGGGAAAGAAGAGAGAGAAAAAGAGATTGACCGAAAAAAGGATAAGAAAAAAAAACAAAAAAACCCACATAGCCCTGACCTCAAACAAAAACCAAACAAACATAAAAAAACGAACAAACATCACCCTCCCTCTCCCCCCTCCCCCCCTACACACACACACACAAAAGAATCCAAGATAAAGAGGGAGAGGAAGAGAGAGCGAGTGCACACCGGATCGTAACATATTGCCGCGTTTATGTTGTCTTCCGATTTTCCGCCATGTTTCCTGCCGGCATTGCAATTTACGGGAATCATCTCGAAATCTCAGCATCCTCACATACCCGGGCTAAGATGCTCATCAGTCTCGGCGCACGTGAGCGAGACGGCGCGCGGTTGCACTTGCAGAAACAACACGTTGGCAACATGTTAATCAGATAGCTGTTTTTTTTTTTTTTTTTTTTTTTTTTTTTTTTTTTTTTTTTTTTTTTTTTTTTTTTTTTTTTTTTTTTTTTTTTTTTTTTCTGGGGGGGGATTTTTTATTTTTGTTTTTATTTCTTTTTTTCTTATTTTTATGAATGGGTGTTTCTTTTCTTTCTTTTATTTCTTATTTCTATATATGGGCGTTTCTTTTTTTTCTTACTTTCATGAATGGGTGTTTCCTTTATTTCTTTTTTTTTTTACGTCCAAGGAAGTCCATAATCTTTCTCTTTTCTTTTCTTTGAGACAGAAACTGGTTCATGATTTTTTCTTTTTTTTTTTGTAAAGGAAGAGATGATTATACTTCTTTTTAAAATTTATTTGTCCTTTTATCATCAAACTGTCTTTTTGGATTTCTTTCTTTTAAGGGAAATGATTCATATATATTTTTTCATGAAGGTGTTTTTCTGAACTTTTTATTTTCCTATTTTTAGATTTACATTTTTGTTTTTTTGTTTTTTTTAGGAAAAAATACTTCTTGAACACAGTAAAAGAGGAAGAGGGAGAGGCAGAGAGAGAGGGAGAGGGAGATAGAGAGGGCGAGGGAGAGAGAGAGAGAGAGAGAGAGAGAGAGAGAGAGAGAGAGAGAGAGAGAGAGAGAGAGAGAGAGAGAGAGAGAGAGAGAGAGAGAGAGAGAGAGAGAGAGAGAGAGAGAGAGAGAGAGAGAGAGAGAGAGAGAGAGAGAGAAAGAGAGAGAGAAAAGAGAGAGAGAAAGAAAGAGAGAGAAAGAGAGAGAACGCAAGTGAGCGAGAGAGAAATAGATAAGTAAAAAGCCAGAGATGGATAGAAAAAAAAGAACAGATAAATAGAGAGAGCCCATGAGAGAGAAAACAACATTATTACAAATTATCTATTCGTGCGAAACGAACGTAAAGGCTTTGGCAGAATGAACAAAGCCGACCTCTTTGTTTGTGTGAGTGTTTCTTTGTATCGTGTGTTTGTATTTCCATACATGTTCGTGCATGTAAGAGATTCTAGACGAACCGTATCGAGAAATAGGTGCCCTGCATTGAAATTATTTGCAATGGGATGCAAGTCAGACGTTCCCGTAGTCCGATCTTGCCTGATAAGGGATCGAGATCCTCTTCGTGCGCTGGGAAACAAAATCGTAAGAGAGTTTGTGATCGTCTTTTGTTTTGTTTTAAGACGCGAGGGTATAAGTCTTGTTGTTTATTGTTTAATGATGATGAAAAAAGGTAATTATGATAATGCTAATACATGTAATACGAGTATATATATATATATATATATATATATATATATATATATATATATATATATATATATATATATATATATATATATATATATATATATATATCATATTCATTTATTAGGCACAACCAGCATAAATCTCGTTATAAATGATGTTAGTCGAACACATATATCCTATTTATCCAGAGTTCACTTAAGATACACAAAGATAACACTCTTAGCCAAGTAAACAAACGTTATTCCCCGAAAAGACACAGACCTATTCATAATACAGAAACAAGTTCCGTGTATACTGATGTATTAAAGCAGGATACGGAAGGGACACGTACGGTGTAATCCTCTTCATCTGAATTACATGTAATTAAACAACTTTGATAAGGATTTAATAGAAACAGGTTAATTACAAATATCGTTACATGATAGCGTTCATTCACGCTCATACA
>BOPN01004588.1:62500-65000 GCA_017312705.2 Penaeus japonicus
TATCTTATTCTTATCGAAGTGTGATGATGAAATTCTTATCGAAGTGGACCTTGGACTTGAGATGAAAGTGTACTGTTATGAATATGCTTTTTTCTTATCATCCTCCTTATCTTTCCTTTTTTTCTTATTTTTCTTTTATGAATGTTTCTCTGTTTTACTCTTTTTCTTTCACTCTTCCTTTCCCTTGCCTTCTCC
Source organism: Penaeus japonicus (assembly GCA_017312705.2). Lineage (NCBI taxonomy): Eukaryota > Metazoa > Arthropoda > Malacostraca > Decapoda > Penaeidae > Penaeus > Penaeus japonicus. The sequence continues at coordinate 62,696 of BOPN01004588.1, forward strand.
TCTCTCTCATTGGCCGTCTGTCCTCACCCTCTCTGTCTCTATTGGTCTCTCTCTCTATCTCTCCCTCTCCTTACCTCCTCCACCCCTCTCTGATCTCTCTCTATCCCTTCCTCTCTCTCTCTCCCTCACTCCCTTCCCCTCCCCTCTCTCTTTCTTTCTCTCTCTCCCTCCCCCCTTCTCCCCCCCCTCTCTCTCTCCTTCCCTTCCCCCCCTCTCTCCTTCCCTCTCCCTCCCTCTCCCTCTTCCCTCCCTCCCTCCCTCCTTCGCTCCTTCCCTCTCCCTCCCTCCCTCCTTCTCTTACTCTCTCCCTCCCTCCTTCTCTTACTCTCTCACTCACTCTCTTTCTCTGATTACTACAACTTCCTTCCCAACTACTCCAACATTCCCTCCTCACTCCATCCCCGATTCTACAACAGAGCAAAACCCGACATCGATTATAGTCCGTTGTAGAATTATCAAGTTACCAACTCCTGACCTTCGATGATTAACGGAAACTTCACTCGATCGAGGTTGGTACCCCTGAAACTTCGTTCTAACGAGGTTGGTATCCCTGGGGGCGCTTTAGGCTGTCTCCATGTAATGCTACGGAGTTTGTGTCTATGAAAACCTGGATTGGACACTCAGTTAATCATTGGTTTGTTTTAAGTCGCTGTTCTCCTGTTTAGATTTTATTTTCTGTTCATTTGTTCGGTTTGTTCAGGTTATGTCTTTTGTCCATTTTTTTTTTTTTTTTTTTTTTTTTTTGTTCAGTCAGTCATACTACCGTTTATGGTCATCAAATTGTTATAATGTTCCCGTTTCTCCCGTTAAGTTCACTGTCCGTTCGTTCAGTTCACTGTTCCCCGTTCATAATCCTTATTTCTCCGGTCCTGTTCATCGTTCTTCTGTCTAATCTGTTGTTCCAATCCTTGTTCTTCTGTTCAATCCATCGTTCGCACGTTTAGTTCATTCTTTTCCTATCTAATCAATCAGTCTATCGTTGTATCCTTCAGTCAATTATTTAATTTTCATTCTACCCTTTCTCACATTCACCCCCCCCCCTTTCTCACGTTCATTCTACCCTTTCTCACATTCACTCCTCCCTTTCTCACATTCATTCTACCCTTTCTCACATTCACCCCCCCCCTTTCTCACGTTCATTCTACCCTTTCTCACATTCACTCCTCCCTTTCTCACATTCATTCTACCCTTTCTCACATTCACTCCTCCCTTTCTCACATTCATTCTACCCTTTCTCACATTCACCCCCCCCCCCTTTCTCACGTTCATTCTACCCTTTCTCACATTCACTCCTCCCTTTCTCACATTCATTCTACCCTTTCTCACATTCACCCCCCCCCTTTCTCACGTTCATTCTACCCTTTCTCACATTCACTCCTCCCTTTCTCACATTCATTCTACCCTTTCTCACGTTCAATCTACCCTTTCTCACATTCACTCCTCCCTTTCTCACGTTCATTCTACCCTTTCTCACATTCACTCTTCCCTTTCTCACGTTCAGTCCAACTTTCTCACGTTCACTCCACCCTTTCCCACGTTCAGTTAGCCACTCTCACGTTCATTCTTCCCTTTCCCACGTTCAGTTAGCCACTCTCACGTTCATTCTTCCCTTTCTCACATTCACTCCTCCCTTTCTCACATTCATTCTACCCTTTCTCACATTCACCCCCCCCCCCTTTCTCACGTTCATTCTACCCTTTCTCACATTCACTCCTCCCTTTCTCACATTCATTCTACCCTTTCTCACGTTCACTCCACCCTTTCCCACGTTCAGTTAGCCACTCTCACGTTCATTCTTCCCTTTCTCACACTTCACTCTTCCCTTTCTCACGTTCATTCTTCCCTTTCTCACGTTCAGTTAGCCACTCTCACGTTCATTCTTCCCTTTCTCACGTTCAGTTAGCCACTCTCACGTTCATTCTTCCCTTTCCCACGTTCAGTTAGCCACTCTCACGTTCATTCTTCCCTTTCTCACGTTCAGTTAGCCACTCTCACGTTCATTCTTCCCTTTCCCACGTTCAGTTAGCCACTCTCACGTTCATTCTTCCCTTTCTCACGTTCAGTTAGCCACTCTCACATTCACTCTTCCCTTTCTCACGTTCAGTTAGCCACTCTCACGTTCATTCTTCCCTTTCTCACATTCACTCCTCCCTTTCTCACATTCATTCTACCCTTTCTCACATTCACCCCCCCCCCCTTTCTCACGTTCATTCTACCCTTTCTCACATTCACTCCTCCCTTTCTCACATTCATTCTACCCTTTCTCACATTCACCCCCCCCTTTCTCACGTTCATTCTACCCTTT
>BOPN01004588.1:75000-80000 GCA_017312705.2 Penaeus japonicus
GTCCCTTTCTCTCTCTCTCTCTCTTTGTGTCTCTGTCCCTCTCTCTCTCTCTTTTTTTCTCTCTCTCCCTCCATCTCTCTCCCACCTCCCTCCCTCACACTCTCTCTCTCTCTCCCACCTCCCTCCCTCATACTCTCTCTCTCTCTCTCCTTCTACGCCGCTCTGAATATTGTAAGTGAGTAGACAATACTCCCCAAAAAAGAAGAAGAAGAAAAAAAGACAAAAGACCAAGAGTTAGAGACCCGCCAAGAAATTCCTTCAGCTAAGAGGAAAATGGGGAAGCAGAAGTAATTGGAATCTCTTATTGGAATAAATGGCTTGGTTGGAAAAGCGAAATAAGAGAAGGAAGGCGAGAATCGAGGAATTGTAATAATAGTGAATATAATAATGATCACAAGAGAAGGAAGGCGAGAATCGAGGAATTGTAATAATAGTGAATATAATAATGATCACAAGAATAATCGTAGGAATGATGAGTATAATAAGTATGACTATAAGAATTAAAGTGATAACATGTGATAATGAGAATGAGAATTAGAAGGATAATGATAAAAATTATAATGATAACAAGCATGATAATAGGAATAATAATGATTACAAGAGTAGTAATAATAAGAATAATGATTCTAATAAAATAAGGAAAATAAGGAATAAAAAGGAAAAAAGGAAAATAACGAGTAATAAGTAAAAGGATAAAACTTATGTAATAATATATATATATATATATATATATATATATATATATATATATACATTCATAAATATATATATATATATATATATATATATATATATATATATATATATATATATATATATATATATATATATATATATATATATATATATATATATATACTGTATATATTTAGAGTCACCTCTTCGAGTGATACCAATTACCTGTTTCCTTAGATTTCCAGGTCAAGGATATGACGAACAAATCACTGCATGGCACTGAGAGCACTTGTATTACAGTAAGCGTAATTGCAGTTCCTTGCAATGGCACAGGCGTCCTCCGTCCGATCGCTGTCACGGTAAATTATGCCACTATGTCTGATCAGTTGTATTGCTAGGGGCAACTACTGCATCAATAGAATGACGTGCTCTACTTACTTTCATGACATGAACTCAACTTCAGAGGTGATTGTCGTTGCAGCCTGCAGTGCTTCACGCTTCGGTGGTATTTACTGTTTGTTATCACTTCGGGGCTTGAATACAAGAGCAGGATATTGAAGGGACATATTCTCTCTGGCTCTGTCTCTCTAGCACTGACTCTCTCTTTCTCTCTCTATGTCTTTTGCTCTCTCTCTTTTTCGCTCTTTTCGTCTCTTTCTCTCTCTGTCTTTCTCTCTCTCTCTCTCTCTCTCTCTCTGCCTCTGTCTTTCGCTCTCTCTCTCTCTCTGCCTCTGTCTTTCTCTCTCTCTCTCTCTCTCTCTCTCTCTCTCTCTCTCTCTCTCTCTCTCTCTCTCTCTCTCTGTCTCTCTCTCTCTCTACGAGTGCTATATGAAACCAAAACATGTCAAGAGACAAGGAATCTGAGCAAACTAAATGATATCACAAATATAACATAACAGCACTGAAAAAAGTTGTTCGTTGCAGAAATAATGATTAAAAAAGGAAACAAAACGAAAACAAATAAATCTCGCTTGCAAATCTAAAAGGAACAAAATACCATTTATATTTCCATTGAAATTTGACAAGCAAATATCCATTGAAAATGACAAGGAAAATATACCAGCATTACATGTAAAAAGAGAAAATAAACTGAAATACACATATGTCAAAATTGCTTCCTAGCAAACAGGATAAAGCATATATATATACAGTATAAATGTCAGCATTGTATTCTGATTAAGAAAAGCATATGATCTGATATAAATCTAATGTATCTCTTGAACATAACTGTCAAGAGTTCATCACGGGTCATAGAGCAAGAAAACAATTCATTCAACAATTTTCAACAAATCTTTCAATATTTCGGTGTTTTAACATCTTGCAAAAAAGGATATAAATTGATGTGGCTTTTCGAGAACGTTGACCATGGCAGCCCAACGGACTTTGAAACCTAATATCTACTATGTTGACAATAATTATCTATGCTTCAAAGTAAATAACATCATCAATACACCGTAAACTACTTGCATTTCATTCAGAGAATCACATTGCAACATGGGAAGAGGTGAGGTGGTCAGTATAGAAATAAAATTCAAATTCACGAGGCGAGTCTAGCTGATCCCACTGTTCTCTCAGGCGGTACGTCACTCCCACAATGCACCGCGCATACAAAAGAATATCGAGATGCGCAAACGTTCAACGTATGAATATCTTACCTTAGAAGAAATATCATACCAAAACAGGCTTCTCATCTTATGTAGATAATAAATGATACGTTATATTTAAGATGTAGGTTGTTGTCCGAAGCCTTTGGTAAAAAAGACGCGTCATACATTTATTTACGGCTTCATATTTACAAAACAATTAGGATAATGGCAATAATCCTTATTGTTTGTAATGTAACTTCTAAATAAAAAAGAAAGCTATAATTCTCTAAAGTTTGGCAACGGAAACAAAATAATAACTTTTGCAAAGCGACATCACGCACGCTCACACTCTACTAGATTTGCAAGGAGGTGGAAATGCAATGGTGAAGATAGCAACACGTACGGGGAATGAGAGGAAGCAGAGAAGACTAAAGGAAAGGGATCAAATAATGACAGGAAAATAAGGATTAAGTCGAAAGACAAGATAACCGTAAAGAAATGAAGATGAACAACGAGAAAAAGGAAAAGAAAACACACAGACACACACACACACACACACACACACACACACACACACACACACACACACACACACACACACACACACAGACACACACACACACACACACACACACACAAACACACAAACACACACACACACACACACACACAAACACACACACACAAACACACACAAGCAAACAACAAAACAACAACAAAATCAGGATAAAAAGATAAGAACAAGGAAACGCTGGAAAGATTTGGTACCTAGCAAGAGGCATATAAATAGAGATACTCCAGATAAGGTCAGGGAAATAGGAGACTGTAATAGCATGGAGTCTTGCAATTGCTAGCAACGCAGCTGTGATCTACCTACATTAAAGCAGAAGGAGTCAAGCATTATCAGCATTGTCACATAATGCTGCATCGAGTTGTAACTGATGTTTATTGTTGCTGAAGATATGCTTGCAACACTTATCTATGCCTAAGGCGATAATGGATTGCCTTTCTCTGCATTATCATTAACATTATTGTTGATTGTTATTATCATTTTTATCTGTATCACTTTTCATTATCGTTATCACTGCTTTCATCGTCATTATTATTAATATTACGATCCTTTTTATTTCAATATTATTTTCCTTTTTATCAACATCATTATCATTATTGATATTAACCATATCATCATTATCATTATTATTATTATAATCATTATTACTGCTACTATTATTGTTATTAAAATAATCACTATTGTAACCATCATTATTGTCATTTATATCACAATCACAGTGATATTACTTTTCTTAATATAATTTTCATTATCATCATTATCATCGTGGTTTTCATTTTCATTCTCATTATTATTTTTATCATCATTATTACATTTACATCTCTATTACCATTATTTCTGTTGTTATTGTTAGCATTTTATTGTAATGATCTTTCTTAACCTTATTGATGCTGACATCATCATTATTATCATTTTCATTATCATCATTCTTATTGTTACCAATATCATTATAACCATTATTGTCATTATTATTACTATCACCATCCGTTTTATCAGTTATTCTTATTATCATTATTATTTTTTATCATGATGATCATTTTCTTATTATCATTATTTTCATTACAATTACTAGTATCATTACCATCACTTTTATTACTACAATCTCTTTTATTATCATTGGTATCATCATTGTAATTATCATAATCATAATCATCATTTCCAATATCTCTATCATGATCAACATTATTATTATCATCATCATTGTTATCATTATCCATAGTGTTATTATCATTATTATCCTTGTTATTATCATTATTATCCTTGCTATTATCATTGTTATCATTATTTATATCATCATTATCATTATTATTCATACTATTATTATAATGATAATTATTTTAATAATTATCATTATCATGATAATGATGATAATTTTTTCACTTTTACGATATTTTTTCACATTATTATCATCACTGGCAATACAATGATCATCATCAACACCACCATTATCATTATGACTATTTTCATCATCGGCATTCACCTCCCTTATCACTTCGCAATATCGAGCAAATGTAGATTGCAGATGCAACCTATTATTGCAAAGAAAGAGTCTCCCTCTACTAAAGATAGGTTCCTTTATCTTCGTATTAAATATTGTCGTCATGGAAATAGGGCAGAGAAAAGGAGGAGGACTTTGATGTATATATATACACGCACATGTAGACGGACATATACATACATGGCGCACACATACACACGCACACACACACAGACAGACACAGATACATACACAGACGCATGCACAGACACAGAAACACACATACAACACACACACACACACACACATAGACACAGACACATGCACAGACACACACACACACACACAAACACACACACACACACAAACACTCACACACACACACACACACACATATATATGCATATGTATCAAACTCAACTCAAAATCCAATGAAGCATTAATCTTTCTTTCTCCATCCACCAGGAAGTGGTTCTAAGATCACAAAAAATGATCTGCTTTTTCTAGTAGTCTAGCCTAGTAGTCTTTCTAGCATAGACACCCAAGTATCTAACTTCTCTCTCTCTCTCTCTCTCTCTCTCTCTCTCTCTCTCTCTCTCTCTCCCTCTCTCTCTCTCTCTTATGGCAATGCTTCCAACATAAATACTATACAGGCAGGCATAAAAATTCCCCGTATTTTATATGTCAGATA
>BOPN01004588.1:95000-102500 GCA_017312705.2 Penaeus japonicus
GTATTATAGTAGATGCATGATAAACATACCTATTAACATATTTATATATATATATATATATATATATATATATATATATATATATATATATATATATATATATATATATATAGAGAGAGAGAGAGAGAGAGAGAGAGAGATAGATAGATAGATAGATAGATATTTAAGATATCTTTATCTAAGTTATACAAGTTATCTTTAAGATATCTTTATCTAAGTTATACAAGTTATCTTTAAGATATCTTTATCTAAGTTATACAAGTTATCTTTAAGATATCTTTATCTAAGTTATACAAGTTATCTTTAAGATATCTTTATCTAAGTTATACAAGTTATCTTTAAGATATCTTTATCTAAGTTATACAAGTTATCTTTAAGATATCTTTATCTAAGTTATACAAGTTATCTTTAAGATATCTTTATCTAAGTTATACAAGTTATCTTTAAGATATCTTTATCTAAGTTATACAAGTTATCTTTAAGATATCTTTATCTAAGTTATACAAGTTATCTTTAAGATATCTTTATCTAAGTTATACAAGTTATCTTTAAGATATCTTTATCTAAGTTATACAAGTTATCTTTAAGATATCTTTATCTAAGTTATACAAGTTATCTTTAAGATATCTTTATCTAAGTTATACAAGTTATCTTTAAGATATCTTTATCTAAGTTATACAAGTTATCTTTAAGATATCTTTATCTAAGTTATACAAGTTATCTTTAAGATATCTTTATCTAAGTTATACAAGTTATCTTTAAGATATCTTTATCTAAGTTATACAAGTTATCTTTAAGATATCTTTATCTAAGTTATACAAGTTATCTTTAAGATATCTTTATCTAAGTTATACAAGTTATCTTTAAGATATCTTTATCTAAGTTATACAAGTTATCTTTAAGATATCTTTATCTAAGTTATACAAGTTATCTTTAAGATATCTTTATCTAAGTTATACAAGTTATCTTTAAGATATCTTTATCTAAGTTATACAAGTTATCTTTAAGATATCTTTATCTAAGTTATACAAGTTATCTTTAAGATATCTTTATCTAAGTTATACAAGTTATCTTTAAGATATCTTTATCTAAGTTATACAAGTTATCTTTAAGATATCTTTATCTAAGTTATACAAGTTATCTTTAAGATATCTTTATCTAAGTTATACAAGTTATCTTTAAGATATCTTTATCTAAGTTATACAAGTTATCTTTAAGATATCTTTATCTAAGTTATACAAGTTATCTTTAAGATATCTTTATCTAAGTTATACAAGTTATCTTTAAGATATCTTTATCTAAGTTATACAAGTTATCTTTAAGATATCTTTATCTAAGTTATACAAGTTATCTTTAAGATATCTTTATCTAAGTTATACAAGTTATCTTTAAGATATCTTTATCTAAGTTATACAAGTTATCTTTAAGATATCTTTATCTAAGTTATACAAGTTATCTTTAAGATATCTTTATCTAAGTTATACAAGTTATCTTTAAGATATCTTTATCTAAGTTATACAAGTTATCTTTAAGATATCTTTATCTAAGTTATACAAGTTATCTTTAAGATATCTTTATCTAAGTTATACAAGTTATCTTTAAGATATCTTTATCTAAGTTATACAAGTTATCTTTAAGATATCTTTATCTAAGTTATACAAGTTATCTTTAAGATATCTTTATCTAAGTTATACAAGTTATCTTTAAGATATCTTTATCTAAGTTATACAAGTTATCTTTAAGATATCTTTATCTAAGTTATACAAGTTATCTTTAAGATATCTTTATCTAAGTTATACAAGTTATCTTTAAGATATCTTTATCTAAGTTATACAAGTTATCTTTAAGATATCTTTATCTAAAGTTATCTAAAGTTGTCTAAAATTCCCTTTATCTAAAAACAGTATCTTTATCTGAATTATTTATGTTATCCAAATTATCTTCAATTCTATCTTTATCCAAATTGTCCCTATTATCCATGCTCTTCAAGTTATTTTTAACAAATCTAATCATGTCTATTCGTCTCTCTATCTCCTTTTTCCTTTTCTCTATCTCCTCTTTTCTTTCTCCTACTCTCTATCTCTTCTCTTCTTTTTCCTTCTCTCTATCTCCTCCTCTCTATCTCTTCTCTTCTTTCTCCTTCTCTCTATCTCTTCTCACCTTTCTCCTTCTTTCTATCTCTTCTCTTCTTTTTCCTTCTCTCTATCTCTTCTCTTCTTTTTTCTTTTCTCTATCTCCTCTCTCCTTTCTCCTTCTCTCCATCTCTTCTCTTATTTCTCCTTCTCTATCTCTTCTCTCCTTTCTCCTTTCTATCTCTTCTCTTCTTTTTCCTTTTCTCTATCTCCTCTCTCATTTCTCCTTCTCTCTATCTCTTCTCTCCTTTCTCCTTCTCTCTATATCTTCACTTCTTTTTCCTTTTCTCTATCTCCTCTCTTCTTTCTCCTTCTCTCTATCTCCTCTCTTCTTTCTCCTTCTCTCTATCTCCTCTCTTCTTTTTCCTTCTCTCTATTTCCTCTCTCCTTCTCTCTATCTCCTCTCTTTTTTCTCCTTCTCTCTATCTCCTCTCTCCTTCTCTCTATCTTCTCTCTCCTTCTCGCTATCTCCTCTTCTTCTTCCTCCTTCTTCTCCATCTCCTCTCTCCTTTCTCCTTCTTCTTCTCTCTTCTTTCTCCTTCTCTCTATCTCCTCTCTCCTTCCTCCATCTCTCTATCTCCTTCTCTCCTTTCTCCGTATCTCTATAACTTCTCTTCTTTTTCCTTCTCTCTATCTCCTCTCTCCTTTCTCCTTCTCTCTCCCCTCACGTACCTACTCTCCCTCTCTCTTACGCATCGTGATCTTCAGCTGTCGACGTCGGACGAGAACGTGGTGACCTTGAGGAAGATTGACCTGTCTTCGGAGGGGACTTACCGCTGCGAGGTCATGAGCGAGGCGCCCACCTTTGAGACCTCGTTCGGCTCGGCTAATCTCACCGTAGTGCGTAAGTGATACACATACATAGGCCAGACCGTACGTACATGAATGGGAGTACACACATGAGGACGTAAGAATATACACACACACATGTATATTTGTATAGATAAGTAAATATATATGTCTATGTAGATAGATGTATTAATTGATAGACAGATAGATATAAACGGATAGATATATTAAGTTATAGACAGATAGATATGAATGGATAGATAGATTAATGTACTAGACTGATATATGTATATATATATATATACATATATATATATATATATATATATATATATATATATATATATATATATATATATATCGACAGATAGATTAATCGATACATAGATAGATGAAGATGGATGGCTGGATGGATAAATAAATAGATTGACATTCAGACAAACAGATAGATAGATGTAGATATAGATATGAATGTTTTCCATATAATCATTTCTTTTTATTATATTTACTCTTCCTTTTCTTTAGTAATCAAGATTGTGTGTGCTTGAATATGCGTCTCTGAAGCTTTCCTGGACGAGTGAATGCCCTTGCAATATTATTGAATGCAATTCTACTATTGTTACTGCATGTTACTCCTACAACAAACATCCAAATCCTGTGCTGATTTCAAATACAGACCTTGTACACACAAACAGACATTTTATCCGCGAAATGTATAAGATCGGTGGACCACAAGCATAGTGATAGCTTTACAAAAATGAAAGTAAAAAATAGTATAATCTTTACTAAAGCACTGTCCAGCTAATTCATTTCGACTAACGTCTGAATACAGACGGATAAATAATCATACACACACACACAAACACACATACACATATATAACCCCACACATAAACACATGCCTAATCAGCCCCCCCCCCCCACACACACACATACATGCACATAAATACAGACATAACCTGTCCCACACAACACACACGTACACAACATCCCCACAACCACATCCTCTCACCAATCCCCCCTACACACTCACACACACACACTAACACACACACACACACACACAGTCTACCTCGAAAAACAACAACAATAACAACAACAACAATATATATATATATATATATATATATATATATATATATATATATATATATATATATATATTACAACACCTGAATGATAACTCTAATGCATTTCTCTTCGTTACCAGACATGCCACAGAAGCCTCAGATAACAGGGCTTCAGAAGACATACACTGAAGGTGATACTCTGCGAATAAACTGCACTGTGAGAGACTCTCGTCCCCCGGCAGTCATCTCTTTTCACGTCAATGGCAGACAAGTTCATGTGAGTTACTAAGCTCTTGTTTTGTCTTCTGCAAGTTACTGGTTTGTTTATGTGAGTCGGTAAGTTGTTTCTGTGAGTCTGTAGGGTGTTTCTGTTAGTCGGTGAGATGTTTCTGTGAGTCTGTAGGGTGTTTCTGTTAGTCGGTGAGATGTTTCTGTGAGTCTGCAGGGTATTTCTGTGAGTCAGTAAGGTATTTCTGTGAGTCAGTAAGGTATTTCTGTGAGTCTGAGATGTTTCTGTGAGTGTGTGAGCTTTGAGTCTGTGGGGTGTTTCTGTGAGTCGATGGAATGTTTCTGTGAGTCGATGGAATGTTTCTGTTAGTCTGAGATGTTTCTGTGAGTGTGTGAGCTTTGAGTCGATGGGATGTGTCTGAGATTCTGTGTAATATCTCAGTGAGTCGATGAGATGTTTCTGTGAGTTAGTGATCTGTTTCTGTGAGTCGGTGGTCTGTTTCTCAAATGGGATGATGTCATGTATTTTATTGGACTAATGATTCAAATTGATGATAATTTAAAAGTCAGAACATACTCCAGTCTCATTGTGTGATGTGGAACCATTTTTCATAGATTAATCAAATGTAATAGAGATGCTTTTCAAAACACACACAAATATACATGAACACAAACAAATTCAAACTGAGAAACACACACACACACAAACTTCCTCACGCACACACACACACATATAAACACACACAAACCCACTCAACACACACACACACACAAACTCTCTCTCTCTCTCTCTCTCTCTCTCTCTCTCTTTCACACACACACACACACTCTCTCTCTCTCTCTCTCTCTCTCTCTCTCTCTCTCTCTCACACACACACACACACTCTCTCTCTCTCTCTCTCTCTCTCTCTCTCTCTCTCTCTCTCTCTCTCTCTCTCTCTCTCTCTCTCTCTCTCTTTCACACACACACACACACACACGCTCAAACACACAAACCCGCATACACAGACTCTCTCCCTCACACACACAAACACAAACATAAACACACACATACAAACACACGCTCGCACACACACACACAAACACACGCTCGCACACACACAAAAAAAAAAGAAGAAAAAAGAGAGAGAGAGATAAAAAAAAAAAAAAAAAAAAAAAAAACACGGCCAGATACAGCCACACACAAAATACAAAACCTCGAGCGAAGTGCTGGGAATCTCGTAGCGTTAAGGACCCCAGCAAGGATACAGCTCCCTTGAGATGGGACTTTAACCACGTCTGGAGTGTCCCCCTCTCCCCTCCCCTCCCTTGCCCCACTCTCCCCCTCTCCCCTCCCCTCCCTTGCCCCACTCTCCCCCTCTCCTCCCTTCCCCCGGTATCTCCTTCCCATTCCCATCCTCCCCCACAACCCCACTTCGACTTCCCCCCTCCTCCCTCACCCCATTCTTTCTCCTCCCCTCCCCCTTCCTCGTTCCCTCTCTTCATTCTCCCTTCCTTCTCCCTCCCCTCCCCTCATTCTCCCCCCTCCCTTTCCCTCCTTTTTCCACCTCCCCCTAACCCTCCTCCCTTACCCCACTTCTTCTCCGCCCCCCCCCCCCCCTATCCTTCGCCTTCTCTCCCATCCCCTCCCCTCCTCCCCTCCACCCCCCACCCCCCCACACCACTTTGCTGCGCCCTGGTCATTTCTGAATCAGCATTCTTTTTTTTTTTTTTTTTTTTTTTTTTTTCTCTCTTCCCTTGTATCTGCATTTCCTCTTCAACGAGCCGGTCTTCTTTCCTTTCTTTTTTCTTCTTCTTCTTCTTCTTCTTTATCCTTATCTTCTCTTCTCTTGTTTTACTTTTATGCTCTTTGGATTTTTCCTTTACTTTATTAATTTATTTTTTTGTTATTGTCTTTCGTTTTTTCATTCTGTCTTGTTGTTTTTTTTAATTCTTTTTTTGGGGGATTTCTCGTTTTTTTTCTTCTTTTCTTATTCTTTCATTTGAATATGTCCTCAATTTTCTTCATCTTTTTTCCCATTCATTCATAATTCACCCTTTATTTTATTTTTCTTTTCACTTTGTCCTTTTCTTCCATTCTCTCCCTATTTATCCTCATTTTTTGTCATTATTTTTTTCTTCTATTCTTCCTTCTCTTCGTATCTTTCCTTTCTCTCGTTCATTATTTTCCTTCAAATTTCCTTCATTTTTCTTTGGTTCCCCCTCCTCTCCCCCCCCCCCCCCCAACACACATAATCCGATTATTTTCCTTTAGTCTCATTCATCATCATTCTTCTTGTTGATCATCATTCATTCTTATTCACTTTCATGTTTGGTTGATTGGTTGCAAATTATCAATTAATTGGTTGATTATCTTTATTGCATTGGTTGAATATTATTGAGTGATTGTTTAATTATTTTTGGTTGATTATTAATTGATTAGTTAATCATCGTTAGTTGATTGATTGGAAATCATTGACTATTTGGTTGATTGGTTGCAATTGATTGATTGATTGATCGTTTTAGTTGACTGGTTGTGCATTGGTTACTGATTGACTGACAGATTGTCTTTGGTTCACTGGTTGCATATTATTGACTGATTGATCATTTTGATTAATTGATTGTGTATTCATTACTAACTGATTCTCTCTCCCCAACCCCACCCATCAACACAGCCGGAATCAGGTCGCGTCATAGAACTACCTCCGGGCATGGGCGGCATGGGCGGCGTGGGCGGCGGGGGTGGCGACGACCCTTACGCCCTCAGCACCACAACGAGTCAGCTGATCTTGCCCTTAGGGAAGAGGCACCTGAATGGCATCACGGTCGAGTGCCAGGGGGAGGTCCTTAATCTCGCCGTTAAGGAATCGGTCTTTGCCTATGTGGTTCGCCAGAGCTCCACCTTCTCCTTTTTTAACGCTGGTAAGGATTGGGGTGGGGGGGGGTGGGGGAGGGGGGGAGAGGGGTTGGGAGGGGTGGGTGTGTGGGTGGGGAGGGAGGGGAGGGGTGGGGAGGGAGGGGAGGGGTGGGGAGGGATGGGATGGTGGGAGGAGAGGGAGGGAGGAGAGTGAGGGGAGTGTGGGGAGGGTGGGGAGAGGGGTGGGAGAGGAGAGGGGTGGGGAGGGTGGGGAGGGTGGGGAGAGGGGTGGGAGAGGAGAGGGGTGGGGAGGGTGGGGGAGGAGGGTGGGGAGGGTGGGGATGGAGGAAGGGATGTGGTTCGCCAGAGCTCCACCTTCTCCTTTTTTAACGCTGGTGAAGAAAGAGAGAGAGAGAGAGAAATCCATAGCCCTTTAATAGTTTTA
>BOPN01004588.1:107500-112500 GCA_017312705.2 Penaeus japonicus
GCGAGAAAGCGATAGAGAAATAGAGAGAGAACGAGAGTGAGAGAGAGAGAGAGAGAGAGAGAGAGAGAGAGAGAGAGAGAGAGAGAGAGAGAGAGAGAGAGAGAGAGAGAGAGAGAGAGAGAGAGAGAGAGAGAGAGAGAGAGAGAGAAGAGAGAGACAGAGAGATAGAGAGAGAAGAGAGAGAGAGAAGAAAGTGAAAGAGAGAAAGAGAGAAAGAGAGAGAGAGAAAGCGCACCAAAATCAAAGAGCTTAAGAGAATGAGGAGCAGGCAGAGAGAAATTGCCAAACAATAGAAGCAACGTCATCTCTTCGCATCATTGCATTTCTGACTTGCAATAATTCATACTCAAGAAAAATGCAACAGCAACACTGATGATGATGGTGATAAGGATGATGATGATGATGATATCTAGGATGATGATGATGATAGTAATAATAATAAAAGTTATGATGATAATCAAAATGATAATATTGATGATGATGTTGATAATGATATTAAAAGTGATGACAATAATGATGACAATAATGCTATTGATTATGATAGATTACTGATTACGACAATCATGATAATGATGATAATAGTAATAATGATAGTATTATTATGCAACAATGGTAGTAGTAATAATATCAATACAAATGACAATAGAGATAACAATAATAACAATTATATCAAACTGATAACAATGATAATAACGGTGATAATGAGAATATCAGTGATACTTATGATAATGAAAATGATGATGATATTAATGAATAATGATCATATCAATAATGATTATCGTGATAATTATCATAATAATGGTAGTGATAATGATAATTATAATGATGATGCTAGTGATTATGATAAGCATAATGATGATAATGATAGTGATGATAATAGATACTAAAAAGAGCATTATTGATAATCATGATGATAATAATAATGATAATTAAGATGATAATAAACATAATGATAAAGATGATAATGATGATGAAGATAGCAATAACAACAACAATGATAATGTTTATAAGAAAGTAATGATAACATAAATCGTTATTATGATATTGATAATGATGGTAATGACGATAACAGCAACAATAAAAACTATGGTTGTGATGATAATTCATAAATCTAATCGTTATAAAAATAATAATGATGATAATACTGACATGATGACAAAAAAAAAAAAAAAAAAAAAAAAAAAAAAAAAAAAAAAAAAAAAAAAAAAAAAAACAGTCTAGACATGTAAGATAATTAATAAAAAACAACAACAAGCAGACTTTGAATTTAGTGTATGAGACATTAATTTGTCCACCGGGAAAATGCATGAATGTTGCACAATTATTGCACGAAACTTGTCTCAGTCCATAAGAACGAAACAAAATGAGACTTCACCGTAACGGAAATTAACGGTCGCTCTGTTTTGAATTCGAAAAACTTCGAAAAACTAACAGTATGGCTTTGGAAACAAACAAACAAACAAGAAAGATAGAATAGACATAGAGAGAACTAGACTATTATGCAAGTTGAGATAGATAAAGATAGACTATTATCAAAAGTTTATAAAGTACAGACGTTACTTAAGAATCATATAGAAAGTATAAACTAAATACTGTTTGCCCAACATTTAGGATATGTATTCTTAACAATTACCGTTATGTTCCCAGCAATTCTGAGTGTACTTATATAACATATTAATAGTAATACTCTCTCGTCTGGTTAATTCTCAATTAAGTAGTGGAATGTTAACACAAGTATCATAAATAGTTAATTGGTAATTTACATCCTTAATTACGTTAAGTGAGATTACAAGACACGGCATACTGTATGTCACTCCTATATTATGGCATCTCATAAAAAATCATAAATAAGGTCTGATTCCGAGATTAAGCAAAAAAAAAAAAAAAAAAAAAAAAAAAAAAAAAAAAAAAAAAAAAAAAAAAAAAAAAAAAAAAAAAAAAAAAAAAAATACAAATAGAAATAAAAAAGAAAGAAAGAAAAATTGTCTTAATCATTGTTGTTGTTGTTATCATTATCACAGTTATGATCAATATTATTATCGTCATTGTTATTATTATCAGTAACTATTATTATCATTATAATTGTCATTGTTAATATTGTTATTATCATTGTTTTCATTACTATCATTAGCACTAAATCTAGTCCATTATCAACATATCATTTTTATGATTTTCATTATAGCATACTAATCAAATTAGAAAATCTGAAAGATAGATTTAGAAAAAAAAATAACATTAATGAAACATACAAAAGAGATGAATATATAACTAAATGAATAGATATATAATTAAATATATATACAAATAAATAAATAAATAAATAAAATGTGAGTCTATACACTGACACTAATTTCGGCTTTTAAAACTAAAAGTCTTGTTCTCATTTCTGTATTTTTATTTTCGGTTCTAAAGTAACTATAAGCAAAAACTTTACAAGGAAAATACAAGGACACTCCACTACGCATTCAGCAGGCAAAATATATGATCCTTTGGAGCAAGAACACACAAGCAAGCATTACTAACATGTAAGCATATACAGGCTTCCCGTCTCCTTCTCCTCGTAGCTGGCAGAGACATGCATTCTCAACATGCAAGCATAGCCAGCCTACCCCCTCCCCCCCCCTCCCCTTCTTTCTCTCTCCTCCTCCACCCTCGCTCCTTCCCCCTCCTCCTACCCCACTCCATTCACTTCCTCTCCCCCTCCTCTTAACATCTCCCTCCCCTCTTCATCCCATATCACCTTATCCCTCCCCCTTCCCCTCCCCCATCTCCTCCCACTCCCTTCCCCTACTTTAAGCCCTTCCCATCCTCTTCATCCCCACCCCACCCCATCCCCCTCCTCCTTCCCCTCCCCCCCTGCTATTAACCCCTCCCACCCTCCTCTCCTCCACCCTCCCACCCTCCTCTCCTCCAGCCTATCCCACCTCCCTCCTCCACTCAACCCCCCTTCCTCTCCCGCCTCCCTCCCAACCCCCAACCCCCAACCCCCAACCCCCAACCCCCCCCCCAGCCCTCCCCCGACCCCCTTCCGCGCAATAACAAAAGCGAGCTCCACCGCCCATCCCTTATAGTTTCGTCCAGACGTAAACCTGGTGCTTACGGGAAGTTACGAGTCCTAAAGTTAAAAGTGGGAGCCCAGTGACGTGGCAGCGGCCCGGCTCGAGGTGGCCACAGCGGTTTAAGAAGAGCGTGAGAGATGGAGGGGAGAGAGGGGAGGGAGGAAGATGGAGGGGATGGAGGATGGAGGAGAGGAGAGGGAGAAAGGGATGGAGGAAGAAGGAGAGATGGGGAGATGGAGGGATGGAGGAGAGAGGGGGAGAGAGTAGAAAGGGGGGGAGGGAAGAGAGAGGAGAGGAAGAGGGAGAGAGGGGAAGGGGGGAGGAGGAGAGGGGGAGGGGAGGGGGAGGAGGGAAGTGAGAGGGGGAGAGTGGGGAGGAAAGGAATAGTTCAAGAATAGCGTTAGAGATGGAGGGAAAAAAGGAGAGAGTTGAGAGAGAGGGGAGAGAGGGGAGAGGGGAGAGGAGAGAGGGAAGATGGGGAGAGAGAGAGATTGAGAGAGAGAGAGAGAGAGAGAGAGAGAGAGAGAGAGAGAGAGAGAGAGAGAGAGAGAGAGAGAGAGAGAGAGAGAGAGAGAGAGAGAGAGAGAGAGAGAGACAGACAGAGAGAGAAAGAAGGATGAGATAGCTAAAGAAAAAAAAGAGAAAGAGAGAGAGAGAGAGAGTACAAGAGAGAGAGAGAGAGAGAGAGAGAGAGAGAGAGAGAGAGAGAGAGAGAGAGAGAGAGAGAGAGAGAGAGAGACAGACAGAGAGAAAGAAGGATGGGGTAGCTAAGAAAAAAAGAAGAGAGAGAGAGAGAGAGAGAGAGAGAGAGAGAGAGAGAGAGAGAGAGAGAGAGAGAGATTACTAGATAAAAAGAGAAAGAGAGAGAATAAGAGAAAGAGAGAGAGAGAGTACAAGAGAGAGAGAGAGAGAGAGAGAGAGAGAGAGAGAGAGAGAGAGAGAGAGAGAGAGAGAGAGAGAGAGAGAGAGAGAGAGAGAGAGAGATAGAGAGAGAGAGAGGAGAAAGATAACAAGAGAAAAAGAGAAAGAGAGAGAGAGTACAAGAGAGAGAGAGAGAGAGAGAGAGAGAGAGAGAGAGAGAGAGAGAGAGAGAGAGAGAGAGAGAGAGAGAGAGAGAGAGAGAGAGAGAGAAAGAGAGAGAAAAAGAGGAGGAGTGAGAGAAAAAATAGAGAAATAGGGGGAGAAAAAAGGAAAGATATACACAGAGAGAAAGAACAGGAAAAAGAAAAAGAGAGAATGAAAACAAGAGAAAGAGAGAGAGAGAGAGAGAGAGAGAGAGAGAGAGAGAGAGAGAGAGAGAGAGAGAGAGAGAGAGAGAGAGAGAGAGAGAGAGAGAGAGAGAGAGAGAGAGAGAGAGAGAGAGAGAGAGAGAGAGAGAGAGAAGGAAAAATAGAGCCAGAAAGAAAGAACAAGAGAAAGAGAAAAAGAGAGAAAGAGAACAAGAGAAAGAGAGAGAGAGAGAGAGAGAAGGAAATATATAGACAAAGAGAAAGAACAAGAGAAAGAGAAAAAGAGAGAAAAAAAGACAAGATAACGCGAGTGAGATAGATAGATAGATAGATAGAGATAGAGATATATAGATAGATAGATAGAGAGAGAGTGAGATCTACCTCAAGTGCCACCTGAGGACATGCTGCCTCCCCACGTGGCTATCGCACGCCCGGAACACAGGAAAAGCCGACTAGGAATCCATCAATAACCAACCCAGTAGGTCAGGTATAAAAGTTGACCTGGGAGTCAGTCAACCTCCCTCAGACTCCCTCACTCCCTCACAGACTCCTGCACTTACTCTCCGACCGACGCGGACAGCCTAACAAGAGTCGTCTGTCAAGCCATTACTACCCGAGTAATTGTTCCAATATCACCTGTGCCGTTATCCACCAATAAAGGAATCAGGAGCACCAGACTTTGGCTAATAACCCTTTTTGAATACGTTTCACA
>BOPN01004589.1:2500-5000 GCA_017312705.2 Penaeus japonicus
TAGACAAGGAAAACAATAGTGGGGGACCATATCCAACACAGCTAATATTTTTTTCCAAATGTTATTAACATCATTTCTAGCATATGTTTCCCTTATCAGCATTAGTATCATCTAAAGGTTACGATGAGTGTCCACTAAATATATTCCACACAAATATCAACTTTTTCATAAAAAATGAAAAACTTTATTGATAGTCACACCAGTTTTCACATTTTGGCTGCGTTCCATCTTCTACTTCGGTCTTGTGGGTTTGGATTAATCTTTAACATAGTATTAACTTTCACAACGCTTTAAGACTTAGAAAGGGGGATGAAAGGGGCAGCTGTAATATATTATGTACACTACCACACCCTGTTACAGACGCATATCTTTTTACTTAAAAAAAAAAAAAAAAAAAAAAAGGATTAAAATTTGGGGCGCCTACAGAAGATGCCTTAAGCCTTCAGAACAAGGATCTAGGGTGCCAGCTATGATAAATTATGTATACTACTACATACTATAGTAGAAGCAACCCTTTGTTTTGAAAAGAGGGATTATGTATACTTCATAGATAAAAAAGGGGCGTCTTCTGTAAGCCCCATAAACGTTCATACTTTACAAACCTCAACCGTGTGTGCATATTGGCAGTATCAACTTTTGATACACTTATAAAGCAGTATTTACTTTCAAGCTCAAATTTTAATCCTCTTAACACACAGGATATTAAAACAAGTGATCATAGAGCAGTGTTATGCAAGGGCCTCTATTTGCAATTGTTTTTCACAAAAGAAATACAGTATAGAAGTGAATAAAGGGTGTGTGTTGCATCATGGATTGAATATGGTTCATTAATTGAAGATATGAGATTATTCTTTTATAACTGAGGGCTTGCATGATTACGTGTTTTCCCCCATTGCTGTATTTTTGTGATTATCATAATCCTCATTATTATAATATAACATTGTGTTTCTGATAACCATTACGATCATCAGTAATAATAACGTGTTAATAACGTGGTTATCATTATCAATATTACTATCATATTAATTATTATCATTATCAACAATATTATCATAAGATGATGATAATGTTGCTGCTGCTGCTGCTGATGATGATGATGATGACGAAGACGATGATGATGATGATGACGAAGACGATGATGATGATGATGACGAAGACGATGATGATGACGAGGACGATGATGATGATGATGATGATGATAACCATCATCATCATCTCTAATATCGTCCTTATTTTATGAGAAGAAGCAAAAAAAAAGTATTTCAGCGTTCGTATTAAAAAACTATCCGTTTTCCATTCACGTCTGCCTCGCATTTCTTGTGTTTCATTCCCAGCCTCGCTCACTAAATCATGCAGTTAATGAAATGTGAAATGATCAAACATTTTTTTATCTTTTTCTGAGCTAATGAGATTTAAGATGCGATTAAGACGTCAAGGGCGTCGAAGGAGGCGGGAAAGGTTATCGTACGATTGATGACGTCACATTGTTTCGTTGAGTTGCCAGAGGTCGCCGTTGAGATAATTTGTGTTGCGTCGTGACCTGACCTTTGCGTGTTTAATTGATAAAAGATAAGGATGGAAATAGAGTAAAGATAATGAGGATTATAATGTCAGAGAGAACGAGAGAAAATAAAAGAGAGAGAGAGAGAGAGCAAGTAAAGATAATGGAGATGGGGGGAAAAAAATAAAACATATAAAAAGGAAAGTTTTAATATATGTAAATCTATACTTACCTGATGTATGGTGAAAGAGGGAAATATTTCAACAATATTTTAACCCTTTAATCGATACAAGTTAAACGCCCCAATTCAATTGATTAAATTCAATTAATTAATTCTCGGCTCGATACCAATTTATAGCCAACAGTCATTACCATCAAACACATTTTCTAAAGGATTCCCAGTGTAAATAGTGACCTTACTTTTTACAAAATAAATTGTCCTGCAAAATATCACATGACTTCAACTTGAATCCCGAGAAGAGGAGATAAAGAGAGAGAGGGGAGGAAAACGAGGAGGAAAGAGAATTAAAGAGAGAGGTTAGAGGGAGGGTGAGAGAGAGAGAGAGAGGGAGGGAGAGAGAGAGGGGGGGGGGGAGTGAGGAGGAGAGAGAATTAAAGAGAGAGGTGAGAGGGAGGGTGAGAAAGAATGAGAGAGAGAGAGGGGGGGGAAGCGAGGAGGAGAGAGAATTAAAGAGAGAGGTGAGAGGGAGGGTGAGACAGAGAGAGAGAGAGAGAGAGAGAGAGAGAGAGAGAGAGAGAGAGAGAGAGAGAGAGAGAGAGAGAGAGAGAGAGAGAGAGAGAGAGAGAGAGAGAGAGAGAGAGAGGGAGGGAGGGAGGGAGGGAGGGAGAGAGGGAGGGGGAGAAGGAGAGTGAGAGAGAGAGAGAGAGAGAAAGGGAGAGACAGAATTGAAAAAAAGACAGAAAGATAAATGCGCATACATACATAAAGAGAACACAGCCTCGGTAGTTCCAAAAGAAATAATTGGCCTCTACACACAC
>BOPN01004589.1:17500-22500 GCA_017312705.2 Penaeus japonicus
GTCATAATGCCTTCATTATATGTTTCCGCTGTAAATATGAATAAATAAATAAATAAATAATAAATGAATAAACAAATAAACAAAATAAACAACGCTTAAAATCACGCTAATTTTACGGTATTTGTCGAACTTATTACCTCCCCCCCTACCACCCCATTTAGAAAAAAAAAGTTAATTGGCTCATATGAAATATTCATCACTTAGCTTGCATTTTGAAATTCATCACTTTTTTTCTTTTCTTTCCTTTTTTTTTAAAGGGGGGACTATATCGCACAACGTCGCCTCAGACCATTTTAGAATATTGTTCAATCAAACATGAAAATTATGAGCCATTATACACATAATAGAGTTGGTTCATTTGGTTGAACAAAAGTTAGAATATAGAATATATGATATCAAGTTCGACTATTTAATCAGTTAAATAAAAATCAGTTTTCATCAGCATTCTGTTTCCTTCCTCTTCCTCCTCCTCCTCTTTCTCCATATTCTCCTCTCCTCCTCCTCTTCCTCCTCCTCGTCCCTCATCTACATCTTCATCTCTTTTTCTCTTCTTCTCTTCTTCTCTACCTCCTCATCTCCTCCTCCTCCTCCTCCCGATGATCCTTCTCCTCCTTCTCTCCCTTTTATCCCTCCACCTCCTCTCCCTTCTTCCTCTTCCTCCTCCTCCTCTTCCTCCTCCTCTTCTTCTTCTTCCTCCTCCTCCTCTTCCTCTTCCTCCTCCTTCTCTTCCTCTCCCTCTTCCTCTTCCTCTTCATCTTCCTTTTCCACTCCCTCTTCCTCTTCCTCCTCCTCTTCCTCTTCCTCTTCCTCCTCCTTCTCTTCCTCTCCCTCTTCCTCTTCCTTCTCCTCTTCCCCCTCTTCCTCTTCCCTTTGCTTATCTTACTTATCCGAATATATTTTAAGGTAAGAGGTTGTAAGCATCTCATCTCTCGAGTTGACAAAGAAGTATTTACGTAACTTTAATTTGAATCTAATTAATCTTGTTATTAATATACAATGAGCCTGTGTGTATGTGTGTGTGTGTGTGTGTTATGTCTTTAGATTAGAAGTTTGACAGATTATGGTAACTAAATGAATTTATATTAAGTAAGCAGACAAGGGGAAATTCTCAAACACCAGCATGGTCTGTTAGAAATGAATGACTGTAAATTATAATAAACCGAAGATGTCGAAGAAAGAGACATATAGAGAGAGACAGGCAGAGAGAGAGAGAGGGGGGAGATAGGCAAAGAGAAAGACAGAAAGAGAAAGGGGGGGGGGAGATAGGCAAAGAGAGAGAGAGAGAGAGAGAGAAAGAGAAGATAGAGAGAGAGAAGAGGTAAAAGCGGGAAGAGACGACAAGGCAAATAGAGCATATAGAGAAAGGAAGAAATGGAAATAGAAGGAGAGAAAATAGAATATTCAAAACTATCATGCCAGTTGATAAAACGTTTTCATTGCCGTAACGCTGGAAACGTTCCTACGGTCTCTCTCTTTACTACATATCACTCGTCTATATCTACGATCTCTTTTTATTTGTCTTAAATCTTTATTATTTAGCATTCAAGGTTTCTGGTTGATCATAACACTCTTTTCCTTCTAATTCTAAGAGATTTTCCGGTCTCTGTACTGGACTGCTTATTTTATCTATCGACTATCTATTTCGTTTTTGGTTTCCTCCAGGAAAGGGGATCCTTCATGCTTTCTAATGTTTTTTTTTTTTTTTTTTTTTAACTTTCTGCATGGAGGTTAGGCAACCCACTGGCATCATATCTGCATAATGGCTTCACCCGAATCTCCTAAAAAAAAAAGGTCATTATTCATAAAGATTCTCCTAACATGCAACAGAATCCTGGCCAAATAATAGGCCATTTCAGATTAGGATTACAAGGATTACTTTGTACATGAAGAATAAAAGAAATCCTTTCCTAAGACCGATTTCTGAAGGAAGCGCGTGTGTGCGTTGGTGTGCGTGTGTGCGTGTATGTATATGTTGACAGATCAACATATACCCCATATTGCATGCATACACGGCACATCATATATCATATATTTCATCTGAAAATAACATGACACGAGCCCCTGACATCGAGAAGTGGATATCACTCGAACCCCCTTTGAGTTTAAATCGAGCAGAGAAGATTGCGCACGTGGAGGCTGTGCTGTTAGGATACCTTCTAGTATAGACATGTATACACATATACACATACACACGTGTGTGTTTGTGTTTGTCCGTGTGTGTGTGTGTGTGTGTGTGTGTATGAATGGCTAATGTAAAAAAATATAAGAAATGTATTAGTTGTTCTGCTATATTCAATAATGACTAAAAAAAAATGAAGTCTGAACATAACATTCCCAATAAAATACTTTTAATTTAATTTCTCTTTATAAAAAAAAAAAACTTATTTCATTGTTGCAGAAAGAAAAAAAAAAAAAAAAAAAAAAAAAAAAAAAAAAAAAAAAAAAAAAAAAAAAAAAAGCGCAGGAATTTCCACCTCAACTGCCACGAGCCTGAGTGACAAGAATGTATAAACGAGTAAGGAAGAAGAGAATAAGAGGCAGCTCGGGGGGGGGGGGGGGAACCTCTCGTCTAAACTATTTTTTCAATTTCGCCGAAGAACACGAATTCGGGCAGTTGGATTGTCCCTCAAAGGAAAGTCGCTTGGGATGTTGTATCTGCCAGGAAATATTTTAGCTTTAATTCACACTCTGAGGACGTATTGTACAATTGGAAAAGATATTTCATATATACGTTGTAGTAGGAGCTTTACAAATGGGTTTCGTAAATGCAACAGGAATTGCATAAATGCGTTTTGTTGAGAGAAGAAGGCTTTCAAGTTTTGCAATATGGTAACATTTCTCGTTTGATTCATCATGGAGGTTCTAGATAGTCAGAAATGGTGATATTCGTTTTCTCTGTCGTCGTCATTATCATTGTGATAATCATTATCATTACTAACGTTTTACATAATCAGTATAGTCAAAAACAGTACTATCATATATATTATCATTATAAATTTTGGAGTTTATGGATAGTCAGAAACTGTGACTTTCATTTTCTCTGTCATCATTACCTTTGATAATCATTATCAATATCATCACCATTTTGCATAGTCAGTATAATGATAATAATAAAAAAGCATTATCATTATCAACTCACTTACAATCTCGAGAGAGGTAGATGCTTTTGAAAGCCAAAGCTTGTGTATTCTCTGCAATTCATGGAATAGTCGCCATTATTTGAGCATTTGGTCTTATGCAAAAAAAAATCAACCTTCTCATGGGCATTGATTTATCGAAAGATTTGCCTGTGTGAGAGAGAGAGAGAGAGAGAGAGAGACAGAGAGAGAGGGAGGGGGAGGAGGAGGGAGAAGAAGAAAGAGAGGGAGAGAGAGAGGGTGGTGAGGAAGGAGAAGGAAAGAGAGAGATAGAGAGAGAGAGGGGGGGGGGAGATAGAAAAAAAGAGAGTGAGTGAGAGAAGGAGAAAGAGAGAGATACAGAGAGAGAGAAATATATATATATATTTCCTTAACTTTCTACCGACACACGCAGCCACCTATCAACTATCGCCTCACCATTTAAAAACACTCAATAGTTTTGGTTAACGTAAGTTATAATGTTGTTTTACGCAGTGATAATAACAGAGTCAAAATTCAAGGTAATTGATAATATCACCGAAGTTTCCGAATTATATCCTGTCACATCACCTTTATGCTGTCAGCCCGTGATTCATATTGTATTGGTGATTGGGAAGAGGGTGATCAGAAGGGAAGGAATAAAACAAAGGAGAAGGAGCAAGTGAAGAGAAGGAGCTAGAAGAGGGAGTGCCACGGTGCCACATATATGGGATGCCTAGATATGCTTAGGAACGAAACTTCCACTGGCAATAGTACATATTAAACATGAATGTTCATAGATGGTGATGATGATGGTGATGATTGTATTAATGATGGCTTTGATAGTATTAATGATAAAGGTAATACTGATATTGATGATGATGATAGTAATAATGATGATGATAAATTATATCCTGTCACATCACCTTTATGCTGTCAGCCCGTGATTCATATTGTATTGGTGATTGGGAAGAGGGTGATCAGAAGGGAAGGAATAAAACAAAGGACAAGGAGCAAGTGAAGAGAAGGAGCTAGAAGAGGGAGTGCCACGGTGACACATATACGGGATGCCCAGATATGCTTAGGGACGAAACTTCTACAGGCAATAGTACATATCAAACATGATAATATTGGTATTGATGATGATAATAATATTGATAAGGATAATGATGATGATAGTCTATAATGATGATAAGGATAATGATGATGATAGTCTATAATGATGATAAGGATAATGATGATGATAGTCTATAATGATGATAAGGATAATGATGATGATAGTCTATAACAATGATAATGATAATGAAGAAGATAATTATGATAAAGATAATAACCCCAATAAGAAATAAAGCAATACCGTTGTTAAAAGTCTACGGTAAGATATCCTCGTTTAACATTCAATCCACATAGATAAAAGTTACAAAACCTTTTAATAACATCACGAATCCATTGACTTATTCAAATCGTTTGTCATGAACGATTATAAGACCATAAATATTCAAACCATTCCGTAGAATACAAAGACATAAGGAACTTCGAGATCTTAAAACTCAAACAAATAGATATATATCAGTATAGCTGCAATGACTTTCTCATAAATAGGTGAAAGGAGGAAAGCATTGCAAGGAAGGTGTTTGAAAGAGAAAAAGAGTGAGAAAAAGAGAGAAGAAGAGAGAGAAAGAGACATAGACATAGAGACAGGGGGGAGTAAAGGTTAGGAAAGTAGGTAAGCAGTAAAAAAGAGGAAAAGATTGGAAGATAAGAAAGAAATTAGATAGAGAATTGTAATTTGAATGAAGAGAACAGAGAAATGGAACAATAGATAAACAAGAAAAGAAAGTAGAGAGATGTAAAATGGACAATGATAACAAGAGAAACGAATAGATATATTTACAGACCAAACAG
>BOPN01004589.1:47500-50000 GCA_017312705.2 Penaeus japonicus
AGTTATGTGTTCTTGATAATACTATGCAATAATGACTATGATGCATTAAGCTTCATTAATTTTTCTTATTACTATTCATGCATTTGGCTATACTGGTTGCAATGCTATATTTCCTATCAGCTAAGTGTTTTGTGATTGTAATATGGTTAAATAGTACATGGATAATTCGAAATGTGTATATGAATATTTTCTATATACCTTAATTTTTTTTTTGGAACTCTAGATTAAATGCAGTATGTTCTAGTAACGATAATGATTATGATCATTACTATTACTATCATTATTTTTGTTGTCATTACAACCATTATTGTTAGGATCATTTTTTTTCTTATTATTGTTATTGTTGTGTTCATCATTATCCTTGCCATTATTATTGTTATTATTGTTATCATCATTATTATCATTATTATTGTCATTATTATCATAATCATCATTCTCATTAATCTCCTTATTGTATCTATTATCATCATCATTATCATTACTACTACTATAATTATTGTTATCATCTATTTTCTTCTTCATCGATAACAAAGATATCTTGCTTTCAGGTTATAATGACAAGAGTCATGATAATAGTGATAATGATACTGATAGTGATAATGATAATAATCATACTAATGATAACAATGATAATGATAATAATGATAATTATAGCAATGACAATGATAATGATGATGATAATGATATGATGATAACAAGAGAGATGATGATAAAGATAATAATTGCAATATATGATTAAAGTAATAACAACAGGAGAGAGAGACAAAGAGAGAGGGGCGGCGAGGGAGAAAGAGAGAGAGGAAGGGAGGGAATGGGGGAGGGAGAGAGAGGAAGGGAGGGAATAGGGAGAGAGAGAGAGATGGGGAGGGAGAAAGTGAGAGAGAGATAGAGAAAAAGTGAGAGAGAGATAGAGAGAAAAAGTGAGTGAGAGAGACAGAGCGGGAAAAAAAAGAAAAAATGAGAGAGATCGCTAATCCCTAATCAATCACGGCAATACAGGACTCTTTGACAATCATTTTTCATCCTCATTTTGATACTAATCCTATGTATCAAAAGAAAAGTCAAAAGTACAATTTCAAGAAATGGAAAATGGAGTAGATTAGGATTAAACCTTATTATTGTTACGATCGTTATCATCCTCTCCATTTATATTGTCATTAATATCATCATTATCTTTACTATCATTATTACAGTTACCATCATTATCATCATTATCTTTACTATCACTATTACAGTTACCATCATTATCATCATTATAATTATCATCATTATTACAGTTACCGTCATTAAAATCACTATCTTTACTATCATTATTACAGTTACCATCATTATCATCACTATCTTTACTATCATTATTACAGTTACCATCATTATCATCATTATCTTTACTATCATTATTACAGTTACCAACATTATCATCATTATCTTTACTATCATTATTACAGTTACCATCATTATCATCATTATCTTTACTATCATTATTACAGTTACCATCATTAAAATCACTATCTTTACTATCAGTATTACAGTTTCCACCATTATCATCATTATAATTATCATCATTATTACAATTATCATCATTGCAGATCTTATCAAAATTCTTATCATAATTATCATAATTGTAATGTATCCTAATTCTCATTCACACCTTAACAACATTTGTCAAAGTAAATTTTGTATTATAATTCTTACTGTTTTTTTTTTTTTTTTTTTTTTTTTTTTTTTTTTTTTTTTTTCACCGAAACATATTACGTACACAATTCCAAACATACCTTTATTGTGAATATGAGGAAATGTCAAAAGTAATTAATAGTAATAATGATAATCATCGTTATGATATTAATGATGAGGATTATGATGATAATGATGGTGTTGACGATGATGATGATGATAATGATAATGATTATGTTGACGATGAGGATGATGATAATGATAATCATCATTACTACGATTTATTGTTATTATCAATAACAATATCATTATTATAATTATCATTACTTCTATCATTATCATAATTATCATTACTTCTATTATTATCATAATTATCATTACTTCTATCATTATTGTCATCATTATTATCAATATTACTATTATTACTATATCCTATTTTTATTATCATTACAATTGATATAAAGATAACAATCATCATTATCATTATAGCAATAACAACAATTATGATATTGATATTATAAACAGCTATCAGCATTACATTCAAAACATACAATCAGAAATTCTATAGAGACTTCATTAATGTACTTTGATTAGATTAAAAGCATCAATATTATAACGTCATCATATCTGTCTGTCTGTCTATCTATATATTTCATACACATTCCGATGAATTCTTGTTTGCTTTATCCATGCATTCCGCGGTGAAACTAATTCTCGTATTGGCAACCGCTTGCAACAGAAATATTTATAGAAGCAAACATCAACATTTTCATTTTCATTCCTATTCCCGATTCTGTTGTAAACACGTGGTTGTTCTTATGTAATCGAT
>BOPN01004589.1:55000-57500 GCA_017312705.2 Penaeus japonicus
GATAATTTAAGATCGTTAAAATAAAAGATTTAACTATAGTTAAAGACTTTTGTTATAGTTATCTACTGTGTTTTTCATTTGGTAATTTTTTTATTTAGTAAAGATTTTTTTTTTTTTTTTTTTTTTTTTTTTAGAAAGTTGATGAAAATCTAAATGTAAATTAACATGTATAATGTATATCTGTTTGTTTGTATGTTTGTATGTACGCACATGTGCATATAACTACTGAAATGTGTTCATTACCAAATATACACACATACGAAATCGTTAACAGATGTAACACAGGAAAAAAAACACCGACAATACAGAATAACAACAATAACAAAAACATACCGAAGCTTACTCGCTGAAATCCATCCTTGTTTACGGATTCTTAATGAAGGAATTCTGTGATTTTCAGTTCGTTACGTCACGCCATTTCCTTGTTTATCATGGGAAGCCGTCCTGTGTGACTACTCTCTCTCTCTCTCTTTATCTTTCTTTCTATCTATCTGTCTGTCTGTCTATTTATATCTCTCTGCCTCTCTCTCTTTCTTTCTCTCTTCTCTCTCTCTCTTTCTCTATCTATCTATCTATCTACCTATCTATCTATCTATCATTCTCGCTGTAGCTATCGCTCTTGCTCTCTGCCTCTGCCTCTGCCTCTGCCTCTGCCTCTGCCTCTGCCTCTGCCTCTGCCTCTGCCTCTGCCTCTGCCTCTGTCTCTGTCTCTGTCTCTGTCTCTGTCTCTGTCTCTGTCTCTGTCTCTCTCTCTCTCTCTCTCTGTCTCTGTCTCTGTCTCTGTCTCTGTCTCTGTCTCTGTCTGTCTCTGTCTCTGTCTCTGTCTCTGTCTCTGTCTCTGTCTCTGTCCATGGCTTATCGTCGTTTAGGAAATCATGCAAATAAATCCTAGTGAATCTGCATGCCTTTTTGACTCTGTCTCTGTCTCTGTCTCTGTCTCTGTCTCTGTCTCTGTCTCTGTCTCTGTCTCTGTCTCTGTCTCTGTCTCTGTCTCTGTCTCTGTCTCTGTCTCTGTCTCTGTCTCTGTCTCTGTCTCTGTCTCTGTCTCTGTCTCTGTCTCTGTCTGTCTCTGTCTCTGTCTCCTGTCCATGGCTTATCGTCGTTTAGGAAATCATGCAAATAAATCCGAGTGAATCTGCATGCCTTTTTGACGTGCAGTTAGGCAAGATTGGTTCTTTTGATTATTATTTTGCATGTGGGTACATGCAACTACAACCCTTCATTTTTTTCATCCCCATTAATAAGCGAATTCGCTGATTAATCTAACGATCAGATTTGGACAGCGTTCGTGTAACGGACAGCGCCAACGATCCGCATGAATCCGCGCGCCATGCGAGACCGCAGGGAGATTTGCTTGCCAACGAAAGCAAACTCAAATGTGTGCAAAATGAAACTGCAGGAAGAAAAAAGACCAAGCTAATATTAACATTGTCACATTTTAGTCACACTGTTTACTTTTCCCCTCTGAGATATCTTGTATTTCATTAAAAAGATTTAGCGATCGAGTAATTTATATTCTCTTATACACATTCTCCCTCCAGTAGCTATTATTTTATAAACACGCTCCTTCTAGCAGTTGCACGGTAACTGCATAACCAAATGTTTGCAAAATATCATATATTCTGGAATGTCAACAGAAACATGATTCCTCTTTTCAACTTGTGGGAATGAGTTTTGTTAAATTATGTTCACAAAGCTGGTTAATATTCTTGTATTTTGTGTTATTTCATTCGTCCTCGTTTTGTAATGTTAAGGGACCTTTTTTATTTGATTTAAGACTTTATCGTTTTATGTTTTTTTAGTGTGTCATGAAGAGCAGATAGTATTTAGTAAAAGCAATGATAAGGACAATGTTGGTTTCACTGATAGCAGATTTATATATATATCGCTCTCTCTTTCTCTCTTTCTCTCTTCGAGGAATAATTCTTGCAAAACAGAAGGAAGGAAGACAGAGAAAAATATCATAATATGATAAAAGGGAGACAGGAAAAACAGACGAAAGAATATTACTAAGCTAAAATAAAAAGATAAAAAGATTTAAATTCAGAACAAGAAGAAGGGTTAGATGTAGGGGAATCTATCCATCTTATCTATTCAAGAAACGGATAAATTATTCATAGATTTTAGGATTTATATTTTCTATGTCGACTGTGCACGTGACCTGATATCACTTTCCAGGAAATGATATCAGGTCAATCAGTGAAGTATTTTTTTTTTTTTTTTTCCTTCTTTGACCTGCGACGTAGAAGCTCAGCTCTTTCAAAATCGTCATAAAAAGTAAGAAATCTTGTTATTGATGATGCTTATTGAAGGATGGTTGTGTATGTTTCAGGGACATGATGGTTTGAAGATGGTATTTTGATTTTTTTTTTTTTTTTTTTTTTTTTTTTTTTTTTTTTTTTTACCTTTTTCTTTTTATTTATTTTTATTTCCTATTTTTCTTTTCTTTCTTCAGTGACATGATTGTTTGAAGATGATATTTTGATTTTTTTGTTTTTCT
>BOPN01004589.1:75000-77500 GCA_017312705.2 Penaeus japonicus
GAAAAAAGAAAATGAGATTTTTCAATATATATAAGTAGTTTTTGAACGATGGAATTGCAATTGTCAGCAATGGCGTGAATAGAGTGTCATAAGATGTTGAAAAAAGGGCACATCGAGTTAAGGGGGAATTTTTTTTCACTTAGATTTTGACCGAAAGGGAGCTCTATTTTCCCTGATTTTGACTGAAAAGGGACATTTCTTTCCTTGATTTTGACTGAAAAGGGACATATCTTTCCCTGATTTTGAATGAAAAGGGACATTTATTTCCTTGATAATTAATCAAAAGGGACATTTCTTTCCCTGATTTCGAATGAAAAGGGACATTTCTTTCCCTGATTTTGACTGAAAAGGGACATTTCTTTCCCTGATTTTGACTGAAAAGGGACATTTCTTTCCCTGATTTTGACTCAAAAGGGACATTTCTTTCCCTGATTTTGACTGAAAAGGAACATTTCTTTCCCTGATTTTGATCGAAAGCGACATTTCTTTCCCTGATTTTGAATGAAAAGGGACAATTCTTTCCCTGATTTTGACTGAAAAGGGACATTTCTTTCCCTGATTTTGACTGAAAAGGGACATTTCTTTCCCTGATTTTGACTGAAAAGGGACATTTCTTTCCCTGATTTTGACTGAAAAGGGACATTTCTTTCCCTGATTTTGACTCAAAAGGGACATTTCTTTCCCTGATTTTGACTCAAAAGGGACATTTCTTTCCCTGATTAATCAAAAGGACATTTTTCCTGATTTTGACTGAAAAGGGACATTTTTTCCTGATTTTGACTCAAAAGGGACATTTCTTTCCCTGATTTTGAATGAAAAGGGACATTTCTTTCCCTGATTTTGACTGAAAAGGGACATTTCTCTCTCTGATTTTGACTCAAAAGGGACATTTCTTTCCCTGATTTTGAATGAAAAGGGACATTTCTTTCCCTGATTTTGAATGAAAAGGGACATTTCTCTCTCTGATTTTGACTCAAAAGGGACATTTCTTTCCCTGATTTTGAATGAAAAGGGACAATTCTTTCCCTGATTTTGACTGAAAAGGGACATTTCTTTCCCTGATTTTGACTGAAAAGGGACATTTCTCTCTCTGATTTTGACTCAAAAGGGACATTTCTTTCCCTGATTTTGAATGAAAAGGGACATTTCTTTCCCTGATTTTGACTCAAAAGGGACATTTCTTTCCCTGATTTTGAATGAAAAGGGACATTTCTTTCCCTGATTTTGACCGAAAGGGACATTTATTTCCCTGATTTTGATTGAAAAGGGACATTTCTCTCTCTGATTTTGGCTAACAGGGCGCTTTTCTTTCTCTGATTTTGTCTAAAATGGCATTTCTCTCTCTGATTTTGGCTAACAGGGACTTGTTTGTTTTGTCTAATATTACTTCATTTCCCATTGAAGTCAGGTCGAGAATATTTACGATAATAAATATTAAAAATAAAAGAAAGAAAAAGAAAACAAATGTATGCATGTATGTATATATAAGTATGCGTGTATGTGTGTGTGTGTGTGTGTGTGTGTGTGTGTGTGTGTGTGTGTGTGTGTGTGTGTGTGTGTGTGTGTGTGTGTGTATGTATGTATGTAGCAAAATAAACCAGAAGAAAAAATCCAGAAAAGCGAGAAGAAAAATGTCGCGATCTTGGCAGGAAGCGAGACACAGTGGGAGAAAATGAAATCTCCGCGCCATTAAATTCTCACCGTGCAGCCGCCTCCCTCGCGTATTATAAATACAATCATTATCGTATATATATCGCTATTATTGTCATTCTTATCCGTATATATACTATCTCATGTTCTTATCATCATTCTTGCTGCTGTTCTCATTCTCCAAAGAAGGAGGAAGAGAGAGAGAGAGAGAAAGAAAGGAAACAAAATAGTGAAAATAATCGCGAGTCATTTAGTGACCCCGTGGAAAATGTGATCTCGGAGATAGCATCGTTCTGCCTTGGATATCATTAGCCATGATTTATAGTGCCTTTTATCTTAGTAAATGATCTAAGAAGATTGTCTAACGAGACACTGTGTTTTCTGTTGTTGTTTTTTTCTATCTTATCAGACTATTTATTTTGTATTATTTACTTATTCTCACGTATGTTATCATTACTGGTGTCATGGCAGTTTTAGATTAATGATAATTGTTATCATTATTATTACTACTGTTATGGGAGTTTCATCGTTATTGTTATTATAGGAGTATCATCAATATTATTATAATTGTTATTATCATAATCATCATCAATATGATTATCATTATCACTGTTATCATCATTTTTGTTGTTGTCATTATTATCCTTATTATTACTCTTATCATTATTATTTCATCATCATCATAGTTATGAATATTATCAAAAGTATTGTTTTTATTAGCATAATTGTCATCATTTTTATTATTTTCATTACTGTTATCATCATTGTTACTTCTCATCATTGTTGATTTATCCATTTAATTTACATTTTTATTGTTATCCTTATCCTCCTCATTATCCCCATCATTTTT
>BOPN01004589.1:105867-108367 GCA_017312705.2 Penaeus japonicus
TCATTGTTGTTATTATTTCCATCATCATCATCATCATCATTACTTTCATTGTTATAATTATTTTCATTATTAATATCATTATCATCATTATTATTTCCATCATCATCATCATTACTTTAATTGTCATCATCATTTTCATTATTAATATCATTATCATCATTATTATTTCCATCATCATCATCATTACTTTAATTGTCATCATCATTTTCATTATTAATATCATTATCATCATTATTAGTTTCATTATCTTTTATCATTATTATCTTGTCGAGTATCCATTTTAATTCTCTCGTCTCAACAAGAGTGTGTTCTGACTCAATACTCATTCCATCTTTGTACACATGTTACTTTGTCATTTTGTTCATCAGTGAATTCCAAAAACAAATATACTCATACCTGTGAATTCATGCAAGCGTATGATTGTAGTCTGCAAGGCTTACGGATTAAATACTTTGCACTTTGATGAAGAACAGGATATCAGTGATGACAGTAATAATGATTATGATAATTGCAATAGTAATCATCACAATGAAGATAAAAATGAAAGTGATAACAAAGGCAATGATGGCAATAGGGATAATGATATATATATATATATATATATATATATATATATATATACATATTATATATATATATATATTTATATGAATATACATATATATATATTTATATATATATTTATATATATATTTATATATATATATATATATATATATATATATATATATATATCATTATTATGTCATTATCATCCTTAGTATCGCTATCATTGTTATGATTATCATTGTTGTTATTATTTCCATCATCATCATCATTATCATTACTTTCGTTGTTATCATTATTTTCATTATTATTATCGTTATCATCATTATTAGTTTCATTATCTTTTATTATCATTATCTTTATAACTGTTATTATCAGCATTATCGTTATTATTAATTTTTATCCTTATCATTGGCATTATTATTGAAATTATCATTATCATTATCATCATTATCAAAGTTATCATTATTATCACAATCATTATCATTATTGCTATTTTATCACTATAATAGTAATTGTGATAACAACAACAATGAATGAGGATAGCTGCAACAATACAAAGAAGAGGAAGAATGATAATAACGATGTATGATAATGATAATGATGATGATAATGATTTGAATAATAACAATCACACTATTGATAATGATTATATTGATGATAACAACGCTAACACCATCAGTAATAATAACGTTTATAACGTAGCTAATCTCATCTACTGGTTTTATGCAATTCTTATGTAGGACTAATAAATTATAGATCTGAATATGTGGATGATCATAGTAAAGCTCTATCTAAATAACTCTACGAAATTGCCACGTATTTTTTTTTTCTTTCTTTCTTTCTTTCTTTCTCCCACCCCCCCCCACCCCCCACCCCCAAACATGCATTTCAGAGCTAAGACCTTTTCATCCATTCAACACTCAGACATTTCACTAAATTAATTTCTTTCCGTCACGTACCATAAAATTTAGTTGCTGATTGGCGTGTAATTTCCTGCCCCCTAGATAAGAAAAAAGAAAAAAAGGAAAAAAAGAG
The DNA here is from genome assembly GCA_017312705.2 of Penaeus japonicus. Classification (NCBI taxonomy): domain Eukaryota; kingdom Metazoa; phylum Arthropoda; class Malacostraca; order Decapoda; family Penaeidae; genus Penaeus; species Penaeus japonicus. The sequence continues at coordinate 107,452 of BOPN01004589.1, forward strand.
GTTTTCTATCTCCCTTGACCTCCATTTTTTTTTTTTTTTTTTTTTTTTTTTTTTTTTTTTTTTTTTTTTTTTTTTTTTTTTTTTTTTTTTTTTTTTTTTTTTTTTTTTTTTTTTTTTTTTTTTTGAGGAAATCTATGACGGAGAATCACAATATCACAAGGTAAGGTGTGTACTTGACTTGTTCCGTCAGGGAGAATTACACGTTATTTCGAAGTAAATGACGTATCGCACCGCCAGTATTACAGGTAATTATGCTGGACTGATCTGCTTTGGTGTTATTAACTTTATCAGAATTGCATATAACTTTGAAGAAGGTATAATATTTATACATCGTCTTTAACTTTTCTTGTCCTGTCAAGTAATTCGTTTTTCTCCATAACTTGTCTTTTGCTTGTCACAATCAACTCTTTTCTTTTTTTTTATCAATAAGTTTTAATGCCCGTTTAGGATATATTTTATAATATTCGATGCCTTATATTTGACAGAGCATTAAAAAAAATGTGAGTTGTGTTTATTTTCCACATTTTCTCAATTTGTAACTAAGTGCTTCCTAAAAGCAAATTATATTTCATCCTGCATAATGCAGAAATGAAGCACTATAACCTGAGGCACGTGGTGATTTTAATTATTATCAATATCGTTAAAAAAATCACCAGTAATGCGTTACGAAATGTTTTTTGATAGCGCTTTGATATAGTATCATTACTTTGTGGGTTTCAATAATCACTTATGATTATGTCATAAATGATTATTGATACATTTTTGCAAAACGAAACATGATCTGAAATGTCAAATATACATAGATGCATATAATAGTGCACATGGTTAGATACGTACGTGTGTATGTGTGTGTGTGTGTCTGTGTGTGTGTGTGTGTGTGTGTGTGTGTGTGTGTGTGTGTGTGTGTGTGTGTGTG
>BOPN01004589.1:118367-119463 GCA_017312705.2 Penaeus japonicus
ACGAAGAAGATGGGGAAGAGGAAGGAAAAGAGGAGTAAAAAGGAGAAGGGGAATCAGGGATAGGAGGTAGAGGAGGTGTAAGAAGGAGATGGGATGGAGGAAGAAGAGGATGAAATAGAAATAAGAATGAAATAACAAATGAAAACATAGAAATAGCATGAAAGAAAGAAAACAAAGGAAGAAGTAAGGAAAAGAAAAGAATAAAGATGGTCAGAGGGAAAGTTCAGAAAGGAGGAAAAGGGAGTAATCCAAAGTAAAGTAACAGTTATAATAACAACAATTACAATAACAGTAGCAACAACAATTACAATAACTACAACAAAAACAAAAAGTATAACAACAACAATTATAACAATAATAACAATCATTATAACAATAACAACAATAATTATAACAACACCACAAGAACAATTACAAAAACAAGATAAAAAAAGAACAATAATAATTGCAACAAAAACAATGTTGATAACGACAACAAAGAAACAAAAACGTAAAATCAAAACCAAAAGAATAACAGGAACCTTAGTGTCAAAACCAACAAATTTTCCTCCCTTATACTTTCCCTTTATATCCCCCTTTATATTTATCCTTTATATTTCCCCCTTTATCATTTCCCCTTTATATTTCTCCCTTTATATATTCCACTTACATTCCCCCTCTTATAACTCCTTCTTTGCATATCCCCTTTATATTTCTCCCCTTATATTTCCCCCTTATGTTTCCCCCCTAATATTTCTCCCCTTATATTTCCCCATTATATTTCCCCCATTATATTTCCCCATTATATTTCCCCCATTATATTTCCCCCATTATATTTTCCCCATTATATTTCCCCCATTATATTTCCCCCATTATATTTCCCCCATTATATTTCCCCCCCTTATATTTCCCCCTTATATTTCCCCCCTTATATTTCCCCCATTATATTTCCCCCCTTATATTTCCCTCATTATATTTCCCCCCTTATATTACCATACCCTATATTTCCCCCCTTATATTTCCCCCCTTACATTTCCACCCTTATATTTCCCTCATTATATTTCCCCCTTTATATTACCATACCCTATATTTCCCCCCGTATATCCCCCCCCCCTTA
>BOPN01004590.1:14240-19240 GCA_017312705.2 Penaeus japonicus
TTCATACTGGATGGAGAAACAAAAGCTCCAAGTCCAGCAAGGCCTACGAGAGGGGTCGGTGGGCCCTGGTCTGGTTCATACCGGTCCAGGAGGGTTCTCCCCCGTGAATGCCATGCATGGCGACCCGTGACCTGGGAGCAAGGTAATCCAGCACGAATCCCTGTCAATCTGTACAAATCAGCCTAAGCAGCCGACAAACACGGTCAATTAAATAACCTGTACAATTGTTAAGGCAAAAATAACAACTATGGTCTCTTTCCTCAATGATCGGGGATTTTATGTATCAAAGGGATGATTGATTTAACATACTGAATTCCTCGAGTAAGATGGATGCTGTTGGTATCAGTTTTGAAAACCAGGCTGAGATTTGGAATAAAATGATTGATGTCTAGTAACCATGAGAATGAGATCTTCACGAACCAAAGCACCTTCTAGTTTTCAGAGATGCGCCATTCTGCAAGGCTCCCAGGTTCCTACGCATTAAAAATGGAGGCTTAATCAGGGTTATCTTAAACACTTATTTTAAATGCATCAGACAGATGGCTGGCCTGAATAATCGTCCAAGTGCTTTGGAGTTAAAGAATAGGATACAAAAATTCTCTCTTGACAGAGATGCTTCCATTGCAGGTGAATGCAAATAGCTTATTGGATGTTATGCAGAGACCTTACAGTGATCGCAAGTTTCCCTGGAAGCGTTTATGACAAGTATCTTATTCACGAATATGGAGTTAGAATATACTGTCGAAAATGGCTTAGATGCGGGGTTATTCGAGTCAGAGCTGAAACACGAAAACGCTGAAAATGTCAAGGACGTTCGTAATTAGCCGCTGAAATATATTGCAAGTTATATTGTAAAGAAACTGGCAAATGTGTATTTGAATCGTGGACTCCAACCTAATTCTATTTCAAAGAGTCTTGTACGCAGTTAGTAAAAGGAGAAGAATTACTCGTTCTGGAATCTTGTCAAATATGATAAAACAATACCTTTATTTCACATTTGCCCTTATTGGAATAGATGACTAAGCAATATTATTGGGTACTAATACTGATCATGATTCAATACAGATTATGGTTATTATTATGAAAACACAAGTTGTGCAGACGATGAAGTGGCGCTAAAGTAAAATACGAATAGAGGGAAAACCAATAAAAGGCACTTTTCGGTGACCTGAGTCTCTGAGACATCACATACGCAGTACAAATATTATTTCGTCTCGCAGTTTGATGATTGATTATTCAGAATGATCTTACACGATAACTGCGAAGGTCATTAGCCTCATATTCTTTAGCACACATTTAGTTTCCAATAAACTTGAAGTGATCAATGCCTTGTCGTGTGAAACTAACTAAGAGGGACTTGCATAATTTTCTATGTATTAATATGTCGGAGATATCAAAATGCATAAATGATTTTCCTAATTAATAGGTTGTTTGGAATATTAATTTTCCTCAGGAAACTAATATCGCCTTCCACATCACAGTCTTAATCGAATACGCTTTTCAGTTTAATTTGGGGTAGACATTAACATAAGAATTCTGCACACCTTTCCAATACATGAGCAACTATTAATGGCTCCTGGCATCCCTCTCAACAACGCACTATCACCAACAACCCATAAATCAGTGTCGTGTGCCCTTTTCTCTATATTGCCGACACTTTCTTTGTCGATTGGGATGGATAATCTCCATCTGAAAAGGTCATCTCTAATCTCTCGTAGGTTATTTTATAAGTAGTATCTTTCCCTTGTCCAATGTATCACACTAACTTAAATGCCATTTGCCATCTCCAAAAGCATTGGAAGGTGATCGCTTCCTTGACCAGTCAAGTGAAATCCAATTGTGCACCAGCTGAATCAAATGACCGATCAACAATTTCCCCGTCTCAGTTTTTGGACGTGTGTAGATGTGTCACTGCTTAGTACCATTGCTTCATCTCTTGAGAACAATGGCTCTTAGGAACTTCCACGGAAGGTCCAGACTATCTACCCAGAAATGATGCTGGCTACTGAGGTCTCCCAAGAGCAGAAGAATCTTCCAAATTCAGAACGCCTGGAGGTAGGCAGATGGATGGACATTGCAGATGGATAGGTCTGCGAGGCATATTATCTAAGGTCCAACATTGGTACTAAACTTGTTCGCCTGTAGATATACAAACTGGATTACATGGAACAATTAGATATAGCAATTACTCCCATTTTGCATGGATTCCAGGCAGATCAGGAATGCCACTCGGTCTCATTCATCAACAGAACAGCAGAAATTCCATACAGCTCACCTTTTTCTCAGACTGCTCCAGGAAGTGATGATATTACATATTCAAATGATATCTAATTCAATAACTCCCAAGTGTTGGATCTCTCCAATAGGCTCTTTACGCTATTAGCAACATGGACAGAGGTTTTATTCATTGCCATAAACGTCACCACGCAACCGCTCTGACTGGAGCAGTTCACCAAGTCATGAAGGTCAAAATATAACTTTGTGAAGTGGCGTACATGAAAGTAATTTTGGTTGCTATGATATTTCAAACAAAGCAGAATCTGGAATATTGGACAGTATCCATAACTGGAAGGACACCTAGATTCACAATTGGTGTGGCAATGTCCTCAGTAATGTGACACCATCTTATATGGTTGGGTTTTATTGACAGCACCAATATGGTTCATCTTGAGATGCCAAATCAGTATGGTATGAACTACGGCTTTAATTGCTTAATGACAATCCTCTCTAAAACAAGGGCTGTGTGTAAACCACAGCCATAAGTCTTAATTCCAAGTATATAAAAGATTCGTAAATGAATACAGGTTCTGCGGTCGAATGACTGGCGTATCACTGGAGATCTGCCAAGGTGATCGAACGACGTCCGTGACACGTCCGTCCGCCAGAACGAAGAGCACATGTCACGGTGTTGATCACACAAGCGCCAGAGGAGACGCGCTGGGGCAGGGTGACAGGGGTGAAGGGGAACTGGGGGATATTATGATTTTTTTCTATGCAACCCTCATAAATCATAGATATTATTTCTATTCCATTAGATTTTAGATTTCATTATATTTGATTTAGATTTTCATGTGTTATCTGATGGAAAGCAAACAAATTTGCATTTCTTTCCTATTTACCCTTGTTGCTGTTCTTCCTCTTCTCATATATTGCACATTTTTATATTAGATTGCCTCTCTTTCTCATAATGCAAACAAAAAATAGACACAGAAATGCATAACCTTTCGGGCACTACAGGTGGTATAAACGCACACAAGGGACAACGTAGGTAGGGTTGGCATATATCATACATACATGAAATTAAGAATCAGAATATCAATATGGGATATACAAGCACTAAAAATACTCTAATAATAAATGATGTGCATAGTTTGTGTTACTTTGGAATTTTATTTTACTCTCTCTCTCTCTTTTCCTTTTTCACACATACACACAAATGCACACATGTATATACATACCGTAAATTTCATAGTCTAGCACAATAACCACAGTTCACGGGGTGTTGTTATATTATATGTCATATGTGTGTATATTCCTAAACGAATTCATGATTATCAAACCTTTGCATGTCTTGTAAACTATCTAAATAGACATTTTGCTCTTCATCCCTTGCTATCATGCGCTCTAAGGGCCTGTTTACACTAGGCGCTTTCCAACGAGCGTTAGCAAACTCGGCGTTAGAAACTACCGCTCACACGAGGCGCTTTCAAACACGGCGTCAACGCGACGCTTGTGTTTGTGCGTGAGTTATATGTGTGTCTGTGCCAAACAATGCAGAGAGCAACAGACAGTTTCAACCAGGATGGATGTAGAAGAGGTAGCATGTGATTGGGTCTTGAAGCGAGAATATATATACATATATATAGTATATATATATATAGTATATATATAGTATATATATATAGTATATATATAGTATATATATAGTATATATATATAGTATATATATAGTATATATATAGTATATATATATAGTATATATATAGTATATATATAGTATATATATATAGTATATATATATATATATATATATATATATATATATATATAGTATATATATAGTATATATATATAGTATATATATATAGTATATATATAGTATATATATAGTATATATATAGTATATATATAGTATATATATATAGTATATATATAGTATATATATATAGTATATATATAGTATAAATATATAGTATATGTATAGTATATATATAGTATATATATAGTATATATATATAGTATATATATATAGTATATATATATATAGTGACCGTTTGAAGCGGCGCAAGCGGCGAGAAACTTCCTCCACGTGGAGTATCCCAGGGGTTGCCATAGTAACGCACATTCTCTCTCCTCCTTGGTAGCAGCCCAGCCAATTAGAGAGTGCGCTGCTTTCAAAACGCGTTCACAAGGGACCCCGACGTTAACGCGGCGTCAGGCAAAACGCCGCGTCACGTGTGACCGATTCCATAGACTACCATGGACTTTGCTAACGCGCGTTGGAAGCGCCTCGTGTAAACAGGGCCTAAATAATTACGTACGTTCTAGTTTACCGTGAAAGTGTCTTAAGAAAAAAAGAAAGTAATTTGTTGCAACTCTTTAATGTTCTGTTCATTTTTTTTCTTTCCATTCGTTAATCGTTCTTTCGTATCATCGAAATCTATTGTTCTTTAACAAGTCTGAGTTAACAACGTGAAATATTTCTGTTCCGTTTGCGAGGAGGACACTCCACTGGGCTGATTGCACACAGGCAATCAGCCCCTCCGCCCGCTCTCTGAAAATCGAAAGGCATACGCAGAGCTATCACACCCTTTCAATGTTTCACAAGCAAAGTCTCTATGTAAGATGAGGATGGAACCATCAGAACGGCTTGGCAAACCAGCCTTGTCAATCCACCATCTTATCTTGAAGACCAGTTACCTTCGCAACTGCGTGGGTTTCGTTGTACAATCAGGATAAAGTAGAATCAAGTGTGTTAAATCTTCGGAATCGTGTTGAGA
>BOPN01004590.1:29240-34240 GCA_017312705.2 Penaeus japonicus
AGTTTTAGCCTCTATAAAGGAGGAATACACGCTGTACACCCACTGTAATATGACTATCACGAATATGGACAAACCTTTGCGAGACATTTTCTTTATGGTAAGAAAAAAAAAAATATACAACTATATAAGCCACTCCGTAAAACTGTCAAATTGGCAGTGGCACCTTACATGTCACGCTTAGCGACAAATAACTATATCTGAGGTGGTCATCTGGTGATTCCATGAAACGACAGGGAAACTTTAAGCAAAACTGATGGTCATTATGGAGGAATAGGTTAAAGTTGCTAAGACACACTGACAAGGTCATACAGAAAGTATAATTGACAGTGGTCAGTTTTCATAGTATACTGTTTGGAAAGATGTTAGAAGGGGCTGCAAGAAACAATATTGGTAGTGTAAAATGTTTAGATTTGTTTGGAAGAAAAAAAACAATTACACTTTAACATGAACAGTTAATTCAAGGAATATTCCTGATGGCATTGAGGATGTAACATTGACCATAACAATTACAAACTGGTTATTGTAAGTCAATCAGCTGATAATTATGACGGGTCATATTACGCCTTTCACCTCTCCAAAAGACGCCTCACAAATTAATGAAAAGGTAAGCTTCTGTCTAACTTCTGTTAACAAGGTTTACAGCAGAGCTATCAAAGATCTCGGTGTCCTAGATTACAAGTCATATAAACGGAAGAATTAGTCTCCCTATGTTTAGAATGCTGTGCCCTTTTGAACGGCTAGCAGTTTGAAAGCTCCCTGAACTCAGTCCCAGAGACTACTGATAAAAATTGACATGAACAGTCATGACTTGCCTGCTTTCTCTGACACCAGAACTTTGTATCTTTGTGAAAGTCTCACATTAAGTGTTCGAAGGGAAATATGTCATTTGTTAGTGTGTTTGGGGATTTTTACATTTCTTTTCCCCTAGGACTTAGACATCAGAGTTAATGAAAGTAAACGGCATGGTTAAATTTCACGCACCTTTAGATTCAACTTAGTTCATTAGAATTCATCCAGGGCAGACTACTGATTCGATTACGTACCTGGAATATTCTTTACCTGACAAAATAAAACTAATGAATGGTAAGCTACTAGTGAAAGCTAACTCTAACTCAAGTAAGATAGCAATGAAAGCAATGCCGTTCGGTCTAATACTGAAGAAGTAACCCTAAGAAAAAACAAAGAAGTATGGTCTTCCCTCTTCTATAAAGATGAGAGGGATTATTTGATAGAGAAAAAAATATTGGCAAAACATAGTGCACTCCATTCCAACAGATAATGTAGCATCTATTTATTCTAAACAATGGCATCATCCACAATCAGCCAAACAATTCACTAAGTCAGGGTCAGCTCATACAGTAAGAGTAATTGAACCTCTAGTTAGTAAAATGATTGATTATTTAAAATAATCTGCCATATCAACAGTCCACAGTGGCATTTTATTTTGCATACATCCAATGTGTAACAATCATAGAATAACTAAAAACTTTGTATGAACACTCTAGAATATGGTTGCATACTTCCATATGCAATAAGATGCTTATGCATTAAAAGGTATATATGAACTTTACAATTTACATATCATGAGTCAATCTTGTGTGCCAGATACTCAGCTTAGCTAACACTACTTCTGCTTGTGGGTTGGGATGGAAGCTGTCTGAGCACGTCTGATGTCACTAGAAGCGCTTGGTGCAAGTTATAACCTGGGGAAAAACACAGACATTCTCTGCTACAGAAGTTTATTTGGGTGGCTTGGTAATTACACATGTCAGAGCTGTGTGCTCTGCTCTTTTGCTAGCCGTCAGGATAGCACAGTTGTAGCGCGCTGCCCTCGCATCTCCTTGGTTGGCAGATCCAAGCTCGTGAGTTTCCACTGTCGCCTGACGGTCGCTTGTATGGTTGGGCACCAAAGTAGATAAAGACCAAGCTCGAGTCAACCCTCATCTGCTCCGTAAATCTGGCTTATCCTTATCAACCCTCATCGGCACATTCTCACGAGTCAGCACACGCTAACACTGGCAGGCTCGTCATAGTGCATATAAACCCGGCAAAGCATCTGCTCCACAAATCTGACTTATCCATACTTGCTGTTTCTATTCTCTTTTGTCTTCTGCCTCTGCTCTCATGTCTATCTGCTTTATCCTTCCTTATTTTATGTTCGAATGGCGGCACAAGCATCCGGGCAAACAAATACAGCTCCAACCACGAGCCTGGAGCAGTAAGAGGCAGAAGAGGACACATAACATACATATTATAGAAGTAGAGGATCATCCATAAGATACTGCAGTAGGATAACAGGCCTCATGACATACATAAAAATGATGACTACAGTAAGTAGGTGGACACTAAGAGGTATCCTTAGTTACACATTACATACAAATTTAGGTACAGTAAATATAGGTTAGCAATGAGTATAGGTACACATTGCATGTTTACCTCTTTTAGTTTATATAAATTAGTCAAGAAGACAACTGACAGATCCCTCAAGAAGTCACAGTGAGTTTTGGTTCTGGGAGAGGCTCTAATCCTTCCCATGTGTTCCTCCAGTAATTAGCAAGGTCTTATAGCCTATGCTCATTCGAAGCGTTTATAACTTCTCTGATATTGCAAGCTCTTCATATTTACTGTACCTATTGCAGTTATATATTTACATATAGTGTGAAACTAGGGCTACCTCATAGCGCTATTCTCATGGTGCCTGCTATCTCACAGTAGTAACTTATGGATAATTTACTTTATACATAGTATGTTTGGGGCCTCATCATAGCACTCTTTGTAGCTGCTGCACTGGCGCAGAGTATATGACATGTACATGCCGATTTTGGTATTCGTGTCAAAGTCGTGGCAAAGTCGTGGAAAGTATTGGAACAATAGTGTAAACTCCGTGACACGGGGGTAGGCTTATCACGATAGTTACGCGAGCGAAAAAAATCATTTTTTTACTGTTCCCTTTTTTACCAATACTTCATATGAGCATACTACGTTTGGAAAGTAATATCTATATTGGATATATTAGGCATCATTGTCCTAGACTTGGATTACAAACACTTTTAGTGAAACATGGATTCCCTGCTGATTTTGAGTTTGTTTACTTTTTGGCGGATTTTTCGAAGGAGAGTGAAGTTAAACGAATGGTAACAGTAGTCAAGAACACATAAGCCTATGGGAAGGAAAGGTAGGAAATCCTGCATACACAAACTTAACATACAGGAATTTCACAACAGAAATTACAATAAATAATCCCCCCCCCCCAAAAAAAAAAATAATAATAACACAAAAAATCCTAATTTCTTACGAAACCTGACGAAAAAAAGGTTCTTTTAACATATGTAAATTCTTATCGATAATTTGATGTCTGCAGGTGGATGGGTCGTTTGCGGGAGGGTCGTAGGTAAAGTAGGCCTTCTTGGTTAATCGGGGTGGCTCCGCTGTTCTGTTCTCTGTTGTCCTTTGCTTCTGCCCTGTCTACCTGTCTACCCTTCCTTATAATCGCTGTTTGTATGGCGACACAGGCAATAACTTTCCCCGCCCAAGGGAATAGGGGCTTACAAATAAAGCTGCAGTGGGAGCCTGGAGTGGCGAGAGCAAAAGGGGATACAGGAGACAGGCAATCTCAGGCCATCAAAGAATGCCGGCTTCACAATATTGTATAATACAAACGATAAAACTTAATCAGTGTCTTAAATGCTGGTATCCCCACTGCCAAGTTCTTTATCTCTCGTAGTTTATTACTGGATGTGTGCTTTTGATGCTCCCTTCATTTCTTTCGAAGACGACTTCTGATACTAGGGAGAGGGAAACGAGCATCACAGGTCTGAGTGACAGCTCCGATATGCTTGTTGAATCTGATCCTTGGTATGTCGAAGTGTATCAAAGAAATCTCTCCTTGACCTCTGCTTTGGCTATCCCGTTTTCCCCAGTTCCGACTAAATCCAGCTCAACTGGACCAGTCCAAGGTGGGATCTGTGGAGTGCCAACACCTAAAATCTTGGAGAGATTTAATCTTCCACTGGATTCCTCATTCTCCTACCATAGGATTGCTGTCAACAAGGAGGCTAAAAACAGTCCCATAAATAGTCTGTGTAGTATCGGCTTCCTGGAAATAAATGGTTCTCCACTCTCAGCAGATAAAGACCGAACAGGGCAAGTCCTAAATGCACCTGTACACATTCTGAGAACTTCATTTCGAGAACCGTAAGTTTACTTCAAATACATATTCAATTTAGCTTCACATAATATCTTGGTAAAACTACAGAAGCATTGTGCGGTCTGACAAGTGAGAAAGATCCTGCCGAATACCGAGTGCTTTCATAGACTTGAACTTCAACATATGAGGGATTTTTCAGCAATAATCAGAAACTTGAATCTCCTTTGCACAGCGACATCAAATATTAGCAATGTTCTTTGATCTTGATGAGGTCGATTGGAAGCTTACTTATGAAGCTGTTTGATATTGGTTTATGAGGAGCATTACCCACATTCCTGCAGAGCTTCCTTGTTGACAGGATGTTAAGGGCATGAGTGAGTAATAACTTCTCTGACATGGAAAATTAGCTGGATAGGATCTTACCAAGGAGTGTGGTCCTACTGCTCTTTGTTCAAGAAGTAAATTTCGTGGGTCTATAGGCTCCTCACACCAGACAGTCTGACCTCCCGATTATCCTATTTTATAATTTTAATACTAATGATATAAGTATTACTATCAGCATTATCATAGCTAGTAGTACTGTTTTTTTTAATACCTTTACATAGTGTCGATTATTTAAATATTCCATGTAATCCTTAATTTTGTATTTTCGAATAATGAAATTGTAATATTTATCATAATTATGATGATAATGATAGTGGTACTGATAACAGTAATTACGATACTGATAACGACAATGACAATATTAATAACTGCAATATTATTAATGATAATAGTCATATAAGTAATAATGAAAATGACAATGATGATAATAATTATAATGATAATGACCATGATAAGTATAATGGTGATG
>BOPN01004590.1:71740-74240 GCA_017312705.2 Penaeus japonicus
ATATAGTATTTGCGCTATTTATAAGTAAAATGATTGTCTTTCAACCATCAGAAATGGCCATGGAAAACCACTCTCCCCTGATGCTTAGAGAGAGAGCAGGATTCACCAAGAGAAGAACTTATTGGCTTAATGGTTATCGGGATTTCTTATTTCAAAAGCTATTTTAATCGAATACAGCTTTTCTAAATGCCGAGTAATAAGGATACAATCGTAAAAGTGATAAGAATAAGAATCAATATTAATGATAATGATGACAATATTGATAATAAGAATGAAAGTAGTGATGGTGAATCTAATCATCCTGCAGTGAGAGAATAGAAATAACAATAAAAAAAACAAATGCAAATTAGATTGACAATCATAAAAATATGTAGCCTCTTCTTTCTCTTAATTCCGTAACAGTATTCACAAATGTTTTAAATTTATTTTAAAGTCTGCAATAAGTACAGTATAATAATTGCGATATAATGTTACTAGGGATAGTCATACTGATAATAATGATGTTGTCAACAATAGTAATAATGTTAATAGTGTTCATAACGATATCAAGAAAATAATAAACATGATAATAATGGTAATCATAATGATAATTTAAAAAAAAATAGGGGACAATGAAAATGATATTATTGATGATAACAAAGATGATGATGAAAATTATAATAAAGATGAGGATGTTAATGATAATGATAATGATAATAACAATAATGATAATTACATTGATAAGAATGTTAACAATAATGATAATAGTAATAATGATATTGATAAGAATATCAACAATAACACTATATATAATCATTATCTCTGATATAAAAAATCAAATTTAGATAATGATAGTGAAGATATGAAAGATGTGATAACGTTAATAATGATAATGATGATGATAATAATAATAATAATAATGATGATAATAATAATAACAATAATGATAATAACAACAACAATGATAATAACAATAACAATGTTAATACTGATGATGATGATAAACGATATAGCATAATTGATTGTAGTAATAAAAACATTTTTAACAATAACAATATTAATATTGATGATAGTATCAACAATGATATTGGTTATTAACATCTTTAGTACTAGTATGATAGTATATGAGAATAATAACTATTAGTAGTATCTTTATTATCATGATACTAATAATATGAGAATAATATTAGTATTAAAATTGTTATCATTATTATTACTAACATTATTACTGATAATGATAATTCGACAATGATGATTATAATGGGAATAATGACAATAGTAGTCATAATGATCATAGTAATAATGATAAAATGATGATGATGAGGATAAAAATACTAATACTAATGATAACAATTATAATAATAATAAAAGTAATAATGATAACGATATTGATGATATTAATGATAATAATGATAATGATGATGAATAGTGAAAAATAAACCATTGTAGTAAATCCGTCATGAGCAATATCACTATTCATGAGAACAACGTTAAAAATAATGATAATGGCACTGATGTGTGTGACAACAATATCAATAGCAACATCCTGCTTTTATTTGATCTATCATCTCACATTGTGTATTCGTCCTATCCAGAATCCTTTCATTAGGATCCCATTTATCCCCGGCGCCGTCAATACTCGCCTCCAGAACCATACCTCTGCCACCTCAAGGCTAGACTCTTGAATAACATGCTTCGCACCTATGCAGCATCACCCGCTGTATACAAAATTCTAGGAGTCCCCTCCTGTGACCCTATGGAATTCTTTTATTTGCAGGATCCTTTTTTACTCCTCCAAGCGCTTCTTTAGCAGCAGAGACTCTTCTCTGAATTAATCCTACGCATTTCCTGTCGGCTGAAATTTTACCTCCCAGGTATTCAAAATTCTGTATCTACTTTATCGTATTCTAGCCAACCATTATATTGCCAATCAATCAATCGCGGAGCTTTTTTGTCCATCATTTATGTTTTTATGTTAATTTCCAAGCCTCTTCTTTCTCAATTCCGTAACATTATTCACAAATGTTTTTAATTTATTTTAAAGTCTGCAATAAGTACAGTAATCAACAGCATTGCGCACGCTATTGACATCAACGCCCCCGACTTTGTGAATACTGTTCCCTCTATATCGTATAGATCTAACATCACCATCTCGCTGCATAAGAAAACAAATCAGGTGACAGAACACACCCTTATCTCGTTACTATCCTACTTTCTACTCAGTCACTTCGCTCTCGTGCCACTTTAACAACTTTAAACTTTAACACTTTAACTTTAACGCTTTTGGTTTAAATACTTATTCTGCGCCATTCTTAGATATTTACTGTTCAAATCAACATTCTGTAGATCATCCACCAATTTCTTGTAGTCTGTAAAGCACAAATAAACATTCTTCTGCATCTCTATATCCTGTTCCGAAGAGCCGTAGCTAAATATTGTGTGTGGGGGGTGGGGGTGGGGGGCTGGTTCGAGAGCCTAGGACCATTTTATCATGACAAATTTGTAAGAAGTTGACAACTAC
>BOPN01004590.1:81740-86740 GCA_017312705.2 Penaeus japonicus
TATTTTATTATTTTTATTGTTTTCTTTGTCGTAAGTATTTCTTCTGTTTCTTATCATCACTTTTTCTAACATTATCACCATTATTGCTATTATCGTCATTATTGTTATTATACTTTCAATCATTAATGTTATGCATTAATACCATCATCATCACTATCATATTATGAAATCCTTATCATCAGTGTTTTTATTACCATTATTATCATTTTCAAGTCACGTCTGTGATTATGATTGCCATCATTATCATGATCATTAATTTTGTTATTATCGTTATTATTCTCTATTATTACTATTATTAGTATCACTATTATCATTATTATTGTCATTATTGTTATCATTATCATTATGATCATCACTATAATTATCACTATAATTATTGTTGTCTATACTATCATGATTATTACCATTATCCTAATCATCATTATCATTATTAGCATCTCCATTGGTAGGATTACTATTACTGTTACTATCTTCATTATCATCATTTTTTCGTTTTTATGTCAATGGAAATTCTGCTCTTGGGTTTTATTGACAGGGAGTCTTCTCAAATCTCAAGAGCCTTTCTCAGGACGGACGGTGCAGAACAAAGCACTTTCATATATTGACATCATCATCATTGACAGGAAGCGTCGTAATGTCTAAATTTTTGTCTGTCCGGTCGTTTCTTGGGCGTGATGCTAAAGTACGAGCAAGTACTGGAATTGCATTAATCATATATCTTTTTCAGTTTCCGAGGCCAGTCTTGTTATTTTTTTATTTTCTTATTCCTGTTTCTAGCTATCTTTGGAGCATTAATTTGATATCACCACAACATGGTTAGTCTGAATGGAGGACTCCCAAAGTTTCTACTTGATGTTGGGACCATTAGTCTGAACTTTGGAAAATGTGTAGACAGTTTGGAAATCAAAGCCTTTTCTTTCCAACTTAGCCGTGACATCGTTTATATTTTTTTCTGGACCGATTTCGAACACCCACTGGACAACCTGCTTTACGGTTTCGAAAGCGGTCATACATATTCTACATTTACTGGTCGTCTGAAAATTATCTGTCTTCGCTTTAATATTGTCTGTTCGAAGGACCTGCTCTTGGATCTCTAAAATCAAACTCTCTTATTATTTCCTTGGTTTAGCCCAGCCCACGTTTCGCACAAATTCCCAAATCTATCTGCAAAACTGACCGTCTAGCACTTATTATTATTTTTTTTTTTACCTAACTTGCCTATTTTCGACTTATCTCTTTTTCTGATGCCTTGATTTAGCTTCAGCAGTTGTTTCAATCTCTACATCCTCTCTTAATGCACACAACCTCTGCACACCTCTGTACTTCATCTAACAGTTTTCTAGGCCAAGTTCCATAGCCTACTGAGCACTTGCTCCTTGTTTTCTATCTTGTTTCCTTAGTAAATATACCCTGTCAACGTCGATCCTCGAGTGCAGTGCTTTGGTTAAAAGTTTCTCTTCTCCCGTCATGTGTCCATTCTATAAGCGCCATTTAGCTCTCTAGCACTTTACTGACTCTCATGAAGTACTCTTTCGTTACTTTCTCCTTAGTTTGCATACAGTTCAGCGAAAAATTAATGCCTATTTTTTTTTACTGAAAATCCTCACAATTTGGATTAGGGAATCCAGTCTTTTCTCTCCTTTCGGGTACAGTTTAAGATCATCCACATACGAAAGACAGATGATTTTCTCCTGAGGTTTTACAGATTCGTGTGCATGTTCAACTTTTCTTAGAATCATTGTTAGGGCTACCACAGAGTTGCTATAGTTGCGAATTACCCTGAAAAAATACTCCTTTGAAATATTCCTTTTCTTCTTCTATGTCTTATTATCATTATCATTATTATTGATATTATTATCATTATCGTTTCTGTTACTATCATTATGATCACCATTTTTATTATAATTATCATTGATATTTTTTTTAATCATCATTATTACAATTATCATTTTTATCATAATTATGATTATCATCATTGTTATTATCATTATTGCTATTATCATTATTATTTTTTTCATCCTTGTTATTATCATTATTCATCACTTTTATTATTATTGTCATTATCAACACCATTGTCATTATGATTATCACCATTATCATTATCATCATTATTGTCATTATCACTATCATCATGTGCTGGTGTCTTGTCGTGTTTCTGCACATGGACGCGGATCATAACTGAGGACAAAGGGTCCTCGTGTCCTTTCTTCTGAAGATTGTGACAGGCGGAGTAATATTCGGACTCTTCCCAGTAACAATTTTGCAACAATCATGTCCTATCCTCAACTCCATTTTTTCCGATGCAAGATTGTATAATTTTGTCACGGTACCAAGAGCTTCTATAACAATTGGAACTTTCATGTTTCATTCCCAGCACTCTCATAATTTCATATTTCAAATGCTACTGGCTAGCATTGCAACGTCAAGTAACCAAACCCTTTTCTCTTTTTTCAACCAAAATGATACCCGGTGTTCTTGCCTTTATATGCTCATCACAATGAACTAAAAAGTCTTTGACATGTTCATTCTTGATGATGGGATCAGGCTTGCACTATTTCTCGACATACGATATATTTTTCTTTTTGCACAGTTTTCAATGCAAAACACGTGCAATATTATCATGTCTCCTTTTGCACTCCTTCTGTGCTATCACTGTGCACGTACTATGTGACTAGAAGTCTCTTTCGCGCCTCTGCAAACTGTTTTTAATTGCTTGTGTTACAAACTTATCTCTCTTTCCATTATTCTTTTCACCACACGAGTCATTCAGAGCTCCATATATTGACAACTTCCTTCTCGTTCTTCGATCTAACCCCATTAATTCCCCTGCATCCATTTACCATCCCTGCACCGTACAATAAAATAGTAACAGCCGGGGTGTTCATTTCTTTCTCCTTGATTTTGTCGATTTCCAGTATTCCCAGGTACTTATAACCACCTCTTTCTCACAACTGTTATAAATATTAACAGGGATGTCAATGTATAGAGCTCTGAATGTTAACAGCGATGTGCACACATTGTATATACCAAGAAAATTAGGCGGTAGTTCAAAAAGAAGATAGTTGTTAGTAGTTAGTTCCACACGTTTATCCCAAACATCATACCAATGTCAGAACTATAAAAACAGACGGTGTTAGCTGATGACCTAATCTGTTCCTGACTTAAGATCTATCATGAATACAATATGGCTAATCCATTCGTCACCATTACCTGTTTTTCTCAAAATAAGAGTCAGTGGAATCATACACAAAACAAACGAGGGTGACAAGCTATCACCCTGAAAGATTCCCCATTTAATTTCCACCTTTCCTAAACCTTGTCCTGATGTCATTAATTGGGTCTTTCCATTCACCATGCTTTCCTCAATTAATTAAGCTATGTTCCTCGCTACTTCAAGTGATTCTATCCATTCTACGATCCAGGAATGTGGATCGAGGTCATACGCCTTCCTGTTATCGATCCATGCCATAGCTAGGATGGTATGATGTCTCTTGCAGCCTCTCAATATGGTTCTATCAATCAACAGTCTTTGGTCCTTTTGTTATTACCCCTGCAACCGTTTTGTTCATCCTGCAAAGTGAACTCCCCTTCTCAAAAAAGAAACATACATACATCTGCTAAAATTCCACTGCATTTCCCTTCTCAGGATCCTTAACGCACAAAACTGTCCTTCCAAAAGTTAACCAAGTCTAGGCGTTTTCCCGTCATCCAAAATAAAGTTTAACTCTTGCGATCGTCTTATGTAGACTTGTAAATGATTTTAACCAGTAACCTTGGACCCTATCTGGTCCAGGAGCCTTCCAATTAGGCATCTTCTTGAATTCTTGGCTCACCATCTGACTTGTAATTGTCAGATCGCTTGTATATTATACATTCATTAATTGCTTAATTCCTTCAAATAATCTGTATCTGCATTATGCGTATTCTGTTCACTCCAAATTCTGCTCCAAAGCCGTTTACTTTCATTAGCAATTGGTACTATGCGCAAATTTTAGTATATATCAACACAAAACAATGTTTTGCGTGCACTTATGCGTAATTCGTGTTTTCTGACCCTCGCTGCCATCACTAAGATTCGCTACTTCAGGTGTTTCCAATATAACATTAAACGCGTTTCTTTAAATCTTGTATTTCCTTTTCGTTTCTTCTCTTTTCTTTACAGATGTAAGTCTGCACTTTTACCTCCTCTCTATCAAGTTTATATATTTCCTTAGTTCCTTCATACTTTCCATTATCCTTCTTTTTTCATGTCTCGCTTTTTCCAACTTGCTACTCTTATTAAACCGTTTACTTCTATTTGCTGCTTGTCAACAACTAATAGATTTTCTTGGTTTCCTCTCCCAGCTTGACATGTCAGTCTCATTAAAACCAATATGATTTACATATTCTTTTCATCTCAAGATTTCAGCAATGTATTTCTTCAGTCAAATCCACTATTTCTTCTATTATTTCAGTGCACCAGCTCTTCTTCCAAATGAGTTTCTTTTTCTACGGATAATTCCTCTGTTTCATCATTTGTTTCACTCAGCCTCCCATAAACCTTACTGTCCATTCCATTCATCACCTGTTTCTCCTTTTCTCCCACGTCACCCAACTGCGACCTGAGGGTAACTGTGGCGAGAGGGAACCCAATCCCGAAACCCCGCAGCCGGATGTCGTTTAGTCTCATCCAAGGCTAGTTATCATTATTTTCATGATCATTACTATTATCATTATTATTATTACCTGTCATAATCATTACCATTGTTATCATTATTACTATTATTATTGTTATCATTATTTTTATCATTATTATCATCCTTATTCTCATTATCATTATCATCATTATTATTATTATGATCAATATCATTGTTAGTATTATTATCATTGTTGTTATTATAATTATTATTTTTATTATTATTGTTATTATTATTATTATTATTATTATTGTTGTTGTTGTTATCATAATCATCATCATCATCATTATTATCATTAAAATTATTATCATCATCGTGTAACAT
>BOPN01004591.1:7500-10000 GCA_017312705.2 Penaeus japonicus
CCCAAAATAAAGCTATTACCTCTTGATATTCTCATATTACTCGCATTCAAAATTGCATTGTTGATATGCATGCCTCGATTTCTTTTTCATAATTTAATCACTAGTTTCGGTTTATAACCTTGGTGTTGCAACGATAATTGTGAGAATTCGAAACAATAGTGAACAGTGAGCAATGGATATTGCATTTGCTAGTTAAATCATTTGGCTTAATAGAAAGGATATGTGTTTATTCTGCGCGAAATGATCAGTGCTCTATTGGATAATACTGGCGTTTCCTCTATTCAACCATGCAAATATCACGATTGCAACTGTTGGACATGTATGCAACTGTTATTTCGTAGTGATTTGCGTTCCTTTGCGAGCAAGTGAACACAGACTTTAACAAACGGGCAAGTTGCAAACATGAATCATGTTATATATTTCCCTCAACCGAATGAAATCAAGTATAAATAGAAAAAGAATAGAAAAGCAAACTATGTCACAATGACAGATGATGAGATATGACACATTTTAGAACTTTACTCAATTTGCTTCAGTTTATTCATAAAAACTACAGAAAACGCCACAGCACTCGAAACTGCAAGTACCTAGATGTAAGTATTACAGTTTAGTGCATAGCAAGGTATCCAGAGAACTATCTAAGGGTCTGAGCCTATAAATTGCATGTTTGTGATTATCATAGAACACATCATCGAAAGAAATAATTCATCCCAATCAGTCTAGACAACACTTATAGAGAGTGGTATCTATATCAAGTTGGTTCGTATACTTGTTTATGTTCGGTCCTAAATTAACCATTCTGCGATATATACTTATATCATTACCTTAGTATAAACTGTATATATATATGTATATATATATATATATATATATATATATATATATATATATATATATATATATACATATGTATATGTATATACATATATATATATATATATATATATATATATATATATATATATATATATATATATATATATATGAAAAAAATATATATACATATATATATATATAAATATACATACATATGTATATATATATTATATACATATATATATATATATATATATATATATATATATATATATATATATATATATATATATATATATATATATATTATAAATATACATATATATATATATATATATATATATATATATATATATATATATATATATATATATATATATATATATATATATATATATATATATATATATATATATATATATATATATATATATGTATATATATATATAAATAAATAAATATATATATATATATATAAATATATATATATATATATATATATATATATATATATATATATATATATATATATATATATATATATATATATCGACATCCAAAACATATACAGTGAAATCTCATACGATGAGTATTAGGATTACAATAAGCACATAATCTACTAAGTCCTCCACCATACCTATTGCCATTCTACATTCTATTATATCCTGTACTTTCACCTCCTCTGTTATGGAATCTAGGGTGTGTGGGGGGGGGGGAGCTTATCTAACTATTCCTTTCAAAGAATCAGTTAGTCTACTCAAGCCATCATCATCCCCGTTTTTATTCTATTCTCCCCCTTTATATTTAAATACTTATCTAGAGAGAAGTTTTTGTAGTTGCAAAAATGTTGAAGTCTTGACCGAAGTGGCTCTGGGCGTGACTTTCTTAAATCAAAATAAAAAAGAATTTATAGATAATAAAAATAATACTCTCAAGATCTGGAATTTTATTTTCTTCAAAGTGTTCCACTATTCCTAAATATTCTCGTTTTATTTCATTTACAAATAATCGTGGGTTAGAATTTACATCATATTCCCTTAATTTTAATTCTATATAGGCTTAATAAGCCTTAATGGGTGGAATTACTGTCCTTTTGATGATTCTTTAAATGACTATACTCTCTATTCCCAAATTTTACTTCTTAGATAAAAAGGTGTTTAAAGAACTTTCAATTTTGGTGCGTGCTAAATTACTCCTTACCTCATCTTTTGAAATCAATTCTATTTTCTCAACCCATTCTCCAAATGTGTCTACTATTGAATAGTCCTCCCGTTTCAATTCAAAGTTCTTGAATATCACTAGTAATATCATTAGTTTTAAGCCATGGCTTTTTCACTGTTGACATTTCCAACACTACTGACACAATTTCAGCTACTATTACTGCTAACAAGCTACTCTCTCCTTCCATTATGTTTTTATACCCTTTAGTGCTCATGATTAACGGTGCTTAAACTACTATTATGAGATTTACAAAATTATAGCTATATTAGGGAGCGCCAGTTGTAAAGCTACAACTTTCTCAAAATTAAAACCATTACTAATACTACAAAACTACGTGCAAGCATAAAGCTTCATCCTTACTTGGTAACAGTCAGTTTTCCTTCAACTAGATCTAATTCTTTACTTGAAATCATTCTCCCAAAATAGCTATCAAACAAAAGAAATTTCTATTTAAATATAAATT
>BOPN01004591.1:35000-36793 GCA_017312705.2 Penaeus japonicus
GGGCTTTGGAAGGTTGGGTGGAAGGTTGGGAGGAAGGAAGAGAGAGAGAGAGAGAGAGAGAGAGAGGCGTGTGGGAGGGTGCAAGAAGGGGAGTGGGGGTGGGGGTGGAGGAGAAGGGCGTTGGAGGGAGGGAGGGAGGGAGGGAGGGTAGAGAATATATCATCAGGCTCAGGGTATGATGCGAGTCCGTCCACAGAAGGAAGGAAAAATGGAGCTGAATTTATCTTGATCACATGAAATTAATGAGATGGGAGTGAGTTCGGCGTAAAAAAGAAAACAAGAAAAAGGAGATACAGTAGAACAGACAAAAGAGAGAAATGACATAGGCGGACATGAAACACTGAATGAAAGGAATATGATACATAAAAGAAACTAATAAATGTACGAAATTGATTGAACTTTTATAAAGAAAAATAACCATAACGACCTTTAACTGCTGCAACACACCAAAAGAAAAAAAGAAAATCAAACAATATAAACCAGGCGGCTGGAAACACAAAACATTCTGGAAGGACGACAAAGAATTCCACAGGTAAAAGATAAAAGGGAATGACTAAAGGGAAGAACCAGAGGGAAGAAGAAGAAGAACAAAAAAAAAGGCATGATGACGAAAAAGACCGCGATGGAGCGGAAGAGAGAGGGAGAGAAGAGGGGAAAGAAAAGAGACGCGGGGAAGGAGGAAGGACGGGGGTTGGGGGGGGGTGGGGGTGGGGGAGGGGGGGGTGGAGAGGGTCATCCATCTCCAATCTGACGTCTAAATATCGGCGATCAGTCCTCGGTGTGAAGGTTTACAGAGCGATAAGGAAAGTGGGAGAGAGAGAGAGAGAGAGAGAGGGAGAGGGAAGGAGTAGAGAAGAAGAGGAAGAAAGATAAATCGAGGTTGGGAGAATGAAAGAGAGAGAGAGAGAGAGAGAGAGAGAGAGAGAGAGAGAGAGAGAGAGAGAGAGAGAGAGAGAGAGAGAGAGAGAGAGAGAGAGAGAGAGAGAGAGAGAGAGAGAGAGAGAGAGAGAGAAGGAGAGAGACAGACAGAGAGAGAGAGAGAGAGAGAGAGAGACAGAGAATTATGAACGAGAATTATGTAATGTGCGTTTTTCTTCTTTCACGCTGACTATTTTTTGCATCTGTTTCTATATATCTGCATTTGCCTATCTCTCTTTCGGTTTGCATGTGTGCGTGTCCCTGTACAATAAACAGCTTTTTGTTATGTATTTCATTAGGTTTATATTGGTAAGCTTTTCCACAACCTCAAAATAGTCTCTGAACCTTACGGCTCCTGTTGTCCCAAAGTATTTGTTGCTCGACATCGTCTTCGACCAAATCGTCTTAGTATCATATTGAGATCAAGGCAGAATAAACCGGTATCATTCGGCTACCTTAGTGACGCAAGTATCTTTACTTCCAAATAAAGCACAGGTCAGCCTCTCTTTGATTGCCAAAATACGTCTCAAACGCTCCCTCTCTCTACACGAATGATTTAGGTTCACGCAAAATAAAAATCATGATAAAGTACTGTACAATCTGAAAAAAAAACTTTGGATGTCATTTATTCGTGTACATTCATCACCAGATTCCTGGTACATGAAAGTTGATTATCAATAAAATTGCACTTTACTTTTTGGCAAAACTGTTGAGAAATGAAATTCCTCATTTCAACATCAAGACAACCTCGTCCATAACATCAAGAGTCTGTCCCGAAGGCCTTCGCATTGCCCGGCTGATCATTTCACTTTGGAAAGAAAAGTGAGCGAAAACAAGTCAATTTTCCTCTCAAACCAAAATCCCAAGTGCCATGA
>BOPN01004591.1:67771-70271 GCA_017312705.2 Penaeus japonicus
TGCCTCCGTTTTAAATTGGTTAAAAGTTCAAGCAATCGTTCGACTTCTCTCCATGTCTTCCAAAAGCTTTTGAAAATATATACATCTTTCAAGACCATATCAGAGGGGAAGCGAGCAAACAAAAACATCAGACGGACTGTTTCCTCTTGGCACTTCTCGAAGATTTCTGACACAGGAGGCACAGACAGTTCTCTCGCAGTTCCCAACATTCTTTCTATTCTAAAGATTTAAAGGTTCCCTTCAAAAATTCAGAAATCCAATACGGTATAGACTCCGCCAAGAGTCGAGCGCTGACTCAACAGACTCGCCCACTAGACCGAGCTGCAACTGGACAGTTTTTGCAAAATATCTCCAAACTAGTTCCCTTGCAACACGATCGCCAGTGTGGCCAGCCTCTTGTTGCGAAAGCCCCTTGTGCACTCCACCTTCAATGATGAGAGTGTCTTGAGAGGGGTGGAAAGGGTGGATAGGAATGATAAAGGAAGATGGGAAGGAAAGGGTTACGATAAGAGGAGGAGGATTGCGGTTATTAAACAGAGATTAAGGAAACGGACATGGGTTTTGAGTGACTGATGTGTTTCTTTCTTCTGCGCACCTTCTTTTCATTCGACTGTGAGTCTCTCTCTCTCTCATACAACTTTCCTTTCTCTTTATTCGTGTGTGAGACTATTCATCTCCCTCTCTTGTTCTCTTTCTCTCTCTCTCTTTCTTTCTTTCTTTCTCTCTCTTGCCTTTCAATAACACTGTCAAGCAAAACAACAACAGATATATATATATATATATATATATATATATATATATATATATATATATATATATATACAGATATATATATGTATATATATATATATATATATATATATATATATATATATATATATATATGTATATGTGTGTGTGTGTGTCCCCCCCCCCCCCCCCCCTCTCTCTCTCTCTCTCTCTCTCTCTCTCTCTCTCTCTCTCTCTCTCTCTCTCTCTCTCTCTCTCTCTCTCTCTCTCTCTCTCACTCACTCTCTCTCTTGCCTTTCAATAACACTGTCAAACAGAATAACAACAGACATCTCTCGCAAGATGAAAGACCCAAGACATCCGAAAATAGTTGGCAGACACAAGGTAGAAAGAGGTATAATTTGAATGCAAACACGAGGGATAATATTATTAGAGGAGGCTATCCAATGAGAATCAAGAATATCGCAACAAGACACCAAATGTAAAGTTTAGGAGGAATCAACAACTATTTTAGGTGAATAGGTATTAACGAGGCAACCATCGCCTTGGGTGCTTTAACTGTGGGATATTCAATCATAGGTAGTCATATTACAGACACCAATTTAAAGTCAAATGTGCAACCTATTACTAGTATGACCCTAAAATCAGACTTTATAACTAGAATACTACATAAGCAGCTGGCCAAGAAAATGGTGCCGATGATAAACCTTTACTAAAGATGGACGTCGTAAACATTATATGTAAATGCCCAGTCACTCCTCTTTCATAAGTAGTTAATAGAAATGGTAGTCATTGTGATATCTTCTGATTTCTTATGCATCAATGAAACGTAGCTCCCCTTAAGTGTAAGTGGTTCTGTAGTATTATATCTCCCTATAATATTAATTACCATGATTATGGTGATGGGAGAGAAGTGTATGTAAATTAGGGGTGACAGAAGTCATTGTTAAGGATATATGGGTAACAATGTAGGAAACTTCCTTCTATCAATGTTGGTTGCATTTATCAGCATCCGTGCAAATTATTTTAGTTATATTTCGAAATGATTTTTGAATATATGTTTATGCAATAAGCCCGTGTTTATCCTAGGCGATTTCAGTGATAATTTGATAATTTGTCTGATAATAAAGTTAGCAAATTGATCAGGGCTGTGAAGTTCACTGAGGTCGTAGATACACCATCTATGATAATTTCCACCTCTGCAACACTTATCTATCTCATGATTACTAATAAGTAGTAAAAGTAGTTTCCATCCCGGTGGCACATCATATAATTAAAGCTACCATTCTCAACTATAGTCAAAATGACTTTTAAAATGAATTACTAAATTAGGCCTCCACTCTGAATGACATTCTATATGACGATGATGTGAATATACAAATAAGAATTTAAACTGACACTTTCTTGAAATATGTGGACACTTATGCTCCTATTGTAATGAGGGAAATCATCATCGTGGATATCAGGTGACACTAAGGCCACAATGGAAGCTAGGGACCAACTTAGAAAGGTATTAAGATTTATACGTGACTCTGCGCAGTAATCCCAAAGAAATAAAGCGAGTGAAATTACTTACAGATAAATGAAAAGACCAATACTACTAACTCCAAAGTGAAAAAAAATACTATTAGAACATGGAAAGCTATCAATGAGAATATTCCTTCTTTTACTCCTAGGCCTATCTAAGACTTTTGACTGTAAGTCACAATATCTTTATAAACAAAAACATTAACGGAATTATCTTCCAAACAGTTCATAATCAGTAAATAAA
>BOPN01004591.1:97771-102771 GCA_017312705.2 Penaeus japonicus
CATTTTTTTTTTCTTCTTCTTCTTCTTCTTCTTCTAATTGTCGAATATGGGAAGAAATTTCTTGATGGGAAGAGTACGCCCTTGCTATTTTGCTATGCTTTTATGCTATGTAGATTATTAGTCTTCTTTTGTATATGAGCTTATGTACTGTACGGCCATTTGTGTATATGTAATAGATGTTTTAATTGGTATTGTGATAACACTATCTAGAAAAGTATTATTTACTTCAAAAATATTAACAAGTACAAATGTATACTATATATGATATATAATACATATCATATATATCATATAACACATATCATATATATCCTATGCTAACTTATCTCACTCTAAATAAGTAAATATGTAGAACAATATATACATATTTATCTGATAAATACATGTAACTTTGCATACGTGTCAGAAACATATTCCCTGACAGATGATAAGAATGGCAACTCTCCTGATAATATTACTCTCGTACTGCGTATCTATAATGAGCGTAATAGCAATACTGATAACCATAATGACCGTAATTTGAAACAATAATAACGGCATTATTAACTATGAAGAATTTAAAAGACTTTACTTTTACGATTCCTCGTAAAGCACACAAATGAAATTCATGTGAAACGAAGAGGAGGAAGAAGAAGAAAAAGAAGAAGAAAAACATCACATGTACATTACTGCAAAATTAAGGAGAAAAAATAATAACGTGTCTTTAAAATCTTACTGCGTATCTGTAATGAGCGTAGGAGCAATACTGATAACCATGATTATGAATGATCTATCTTCCTTTGTTTCTGTTTTTATTTTCATCTGTATATGTGCAGTACTAGACTTATTTTATGATGGTCGAAATAATGTTAATAAGTTAGAAAATAATGAAAATAGGTTTTTAATAATCCTATTATGTGTATTGTGGGGTTTTAGAGCCACGTTAAGAATGATAAGACATTTGATAGCACTGCAGAGAGATAAAACAAAAATGAGAATAATAAGGTTAGCAGAATAGTCGCTTTGGCGCGATAAAAGAGCAATTAGCAATTTCACCCCATGCAATTCGTGCAATCGAGCAATCGTTTCTGCATTACAAGTGATACGACGCAAGTTCATTCCGAGATGTGATCATTTCGGCGTTAATCCCTTTAGAAAGAAAGGCACTACGTCTATGGTAAAGTAAAACCAGTTAGCGGTTAACCCGTAGCCACACACTTAATGAAATAATCATGATAAATCACGATGGAGGTAATCACGGCAGAAATAATGAGATGATAATAGGCAGAAATAATGATAAGATAATAACACTAGAAATAATGGGATGCTAAGAGAAGATTTAGTATGAAAATGAAGATACTAACATTACTCCCCTTAGAGATCAGGATGTAAACATGTACACAAACATACATATCTGTTTACGGTGAGGTACGGCTGCTGACAAACCCATCCAATTGGCCCGTGTCCCACTGAAGAGTGCGTTGTCTGTGTGGCCCCTGGATACAACGGACTTGTGCTTAGAGACACACTTGGTGAGACAGGCGCCGGTCTCTCCGAAATACCGTTTCTCACAGGAGGAGCAAGGATTGGCAAAGGTGCCCAGGGGGGAGGGGATAGGTGTGGACCAGGTTGCGACGGAGAGAGTTCACCTGGCGAAAGGTGAGCCTGCAGTTCAGGGGGTGAAGAGAGAAACGAAGAGAGTGAACTTCCTCGATGTATGGTAGGCTGAGAACGGGTAGGTGAGGCACATGGATTTTCAACATACTGGAAAAGGAGAACGAATCAGTAGAGGAATCTAAGAGCCCAATTTGAAACGGATGGGAGGAGAGAGGGATTTAAGCTTCTCCAGGATATCTAGGAAGAGAGAAGGGTCATGAGGCATACCTCGGTCATAGCGAAGGACAAAGAAAGTTGGAAAGAAGCGCAGCCTCGAAGCAGTCCATGAACAAGTTGGCCATAACAACTTGGTCTGAGAGTAGCAACGCTCTTCGAAAGAGAAGGAATTGGAATCTACACGCAGGCGGTTCAGTAGGAGGAAGACGATCCTCCAGGAAGGCAATGACGTCATCAAGCAGGACGTTTATGAACATATATTCGATGCTCAGACTCATCATGTCCGCGGGCGAGAGTGGCGAAGGTGGAAAGAAAAGAGCGACGGATTGAGCCACCTTGGAAGCGAGGGAGGGTTCATAATCCTGATCATTCGGTAAAGGTTCGTCTCCCGGCAACCCAATCCTTTTCCTATTTCCTGAACCCCTTTCCCATGCTGACTTCCTCTAACTAATCCTGCTCCAGTGTCCGTATGTAATCAAGGGAGGCGCTCAAACATCAACAATGAGGCTGTCCACGTAAGTAGTAGACGGTAGTGACTTTTTATGAATAACTTTGTTTTATTTTAAAGTTTTTTTTTCTCTCTCTCTCTCTCTCTCTCTCTCTCTCTCTCTCTCTCTCTCTCTCTCTCTCTCTCTCTCTCTCTCTCTCTCTCTCTCTCTCTCTCTAATTTGATTAAGCCATGTCGCACGAGTGACTATCTAAAATCAAATTTCTTATCATAGGAGACTTCTTTTTAGTGGACTTCCAATTTCCCAGTATATCGAACCTTGCTTTGTAATTTGATTTTGTCTCTTAATTTTCATTATTCTAGATGCCTTTTTAGAGTAGGCATCCCACTTCATTTCTCATTTTATTCATTATGTGTATCTATTTCAAGTATACTCTTAGGGCTTTTGAATTCTGTTGTGTTGATATCACATCTGTGTTCACTTGTGTTGTTCTTTTATTGCAATATGGAGATAACTTACGGCGGAATCATTTGCCAATTTTGTATTTCTCTTATTCCTACTGCTTATATTTTTATTCCTTTATTGAATTCATATCACTTGAGGTTATTAATGATTAACTTATCAATATTATCAAGTTAACATTCTTGTTATCTCGGCGGCTATGTATAGATAAAAGAATGAATGAATGTGTATATGCAAAAATACAACAGCAACACACACACACACACACACACACACACACACACATATATATATATGTATATATATATATATAGGGATGGGGTCGAATACAAGTGTCCAAATACAAATACAACCACAAATACATCTTCATTATGTCCAGATGCAATAACTTCCTTTCTAAATCTTTAAACGTAAATGGAAATGCAAATATAAAGCTCCAAATACAAACAGAAACTGAATACAATTGGTAATGTATTTTAAAATGTGAAGCTTCAAATACAAATAAACGACAAGTACGATTGGTATCATATATTCAGATACTTTCATCCTAATCATATCAAGAAAATACCTCGATATTCATTCTCAACTCTTCGGGGTTTGTGATCCGGTTGATCTACAGAGACCGGTCAAGTGATCGCGGGAAAAGTATTGAATATATTAAAAAGACAACAATATTTTGAATCTTACTATAGTGGATTTCACTTTACTTTGAGGAGGAGAAAAGTTGTTAATAAGTAAAAGAAAATTATCATTTTACCTTATTAGAGGAACTTAATTAGTCTGGTGTTTGCTCCACAATTTTATAAGAATATTATTTACCACTTAATGACATTATATACTCATACGCTTTATGTTTGATTAACAATTCAAATGACTGTCTTTACAGACAATTGTTTCTTAATAATAAAAAATTATGCAGTTATTTGTAATTCTCAAATGTTTGAATCACTGTCCATGCCATTAAGTACAGATAATCATTTCAAATTTTAGAAATATGGGCACTTATGTATAATTGCAGAAAATTTATTCCTAATTGCAAATGTCTAATTCAGAAGTATTCTATATGATGGCCCTGGTAACAAGTGGCTCTCTGATGATTATGCTTTATAGTTTTGATGATGTAATATGGAAAAAATTCTTTGTAATAAAGCTAATTGTTTTAAACTTTACCAAATATTGATATACCACTATATTACTTGCTGATAACGCTTGATGGACCTTAATCTTCTCAAAATGCGAATCACTAAGATTACACAAATCAGGCCGAGAAACTTATCCAGCAATGCATTTGTCTTTCAACGGGACTTTTAAATACTGGCAAGCCTATCAAATTGATGTTCTGTTCAGTGGCTTTTTAAACCACTGGATATGGGTGACGTGAATGTACCAACAGTAAAAATCATACCACGGCACAACGCAGGTAAATATCTTTGTACTCATTAAAGCGTTTTCTATCATTGATTTTACAATCCTACTAAGAGTAATAGTTATAGTGACAGACGATGAAAATTATCATTACAATTACTATGACTGCCGTAATTAAGTTTAAAATCCCAAACATATATGTCACCACTCTCTCCTCTCCTGGCACCAGCAGGAAAGGAAGCCTTGAACGGCACCCTTCCACTGTCTTTGCTTAGATCTAGTTTCAAAGAGCGATGACACGCAGCAAGGTGCCGTCCTCTGGCTCTAAAGTACCGTTGATGCAGGACGTGCAAGCAGAATGAGAAGAGGAAGGTGAACCGTGCCATGAGCAACGACTGAAATGTTCCCCTGTACCGGGATGGCTGGTTTGTGCTGTGGTGCTCGCCGCTGTAACCATACGTTGCTTTTTTCTTTTCTATCTCATGTATATATTTCATTTGGGATGGTTCATTCTTTCATATTTGCTAACGGAAGTAAAAAAAAAAAAAAAAAAAAAAATCAAACAAAGTAAATTTAGCAATGAAGCCAAGAAAAGTGATATGGAAGAACGGATGAATGAGGAAGAAAAGTACAAATGAAGATGGAGGTGAAGGAAAACGTGAACACGAAAATGAGACAGAAAGAGAAGCACAAGTAACAAGGTACATTTCTCACCCTGCGAACATTAATACCATTATCAATAAAGAATGAATTTGAAAACCCAAATTCCAAGAAAATACAAAGGAAAGAAAGTGTTCCGAACATTAAACGAATATACATATGTCTCTCACATTAATGACCACTTTACCAATTAAGGTTACCCGCCCACTCCTCGCTCTCCCTCCCCCTCACCCCCACTCCCATCCCCAATGC
>BOPN01004591.1:117771-119369 GCA_017312705.2 Penaeus japonicus
TTTTCTCTCGTTATCTCGTTCAATCCCTTTTTCTGCTTTCCTATTTTGTCTTTTATGTGCCCATTTTTATATATGTTTTATTTCTGATTTTATTTTATGTACTGCAAGTTTACTTTTATAACACGTCTTTACACCGTTAAATATAAATATATCGGATTATATGTATAAATATATTGAATTATTCGTGCTGGAAACTGTCAAGTCAGGTCATAGGTCAAGGTCAAGCCAGGGCAATTAACAGGGAGAGAATTCTTAGACATGTGAAGTGGCAAACAATCTTTTGGATTTTATCTGGCAAACGGTTTCTCGTGTTCAAATAGTTTTACCTATCTATGGTTTGTTGTCTTTGTATATCCTTTTCGTTCAAATGATTGTGTTAATAAATGGATAATATGGAAGCTCCCCTTTTAAATGTTGCCTTCCGTGTCAACCGGTTCAGCCAGGTGGTTTTAAACGGTGGCTACGAGATGTGCTTTTATTCCTTTTCACTCGAGAGCCATCTTCAATAAGGCGCCAGACCCTCACTAATGAGATGACGCGTAGTTGGGTACCACGCTACCAAACATAACATCATTAATAACTCTACGGATTTTGTGTTTACTCACTACTATTACTATTATTGTTATTATGATTATTGCTATTATCTTCTTTTTTTGTTATTACAATTGTCATTATTTTCATCGTTATCATAATCATGATTGTTATTTTTTATCATTATTATTACTGTTATTTTTATCATGATTATCATCTTCATCATTATTGTTATCAGTATTATAATTATCATCATCATTATTATCCTTATTATCCATTTTGTTATTATAATTTTAATTTCTATTATCATGGTTATTGTGATCGGTATCACTATATTTTTTAATGAAGAAAACATATAACGCACAGAGTTTCTTTTATATAAATAAATGATCATAATGAGGTTGTAATATAATGCTTTGTACATATGATACATTTACTATTTTATTCACCTAATTTATTTTTTATGTTTATTTACTTCTTTCATTCCTATCATAAAATGTAAATTAAGTCTTTTTGATTACATTAACGTATGCTTTAGCTGACTGAATACTTAATCATACGTAGGTATTATATAAGTTTTTGAATATACTGTGCTGTGTACATTAACGTTAGTTCTTGTAGC
Source organism: Penaeus japonicus (assembly GCA_017312705.2). NCBI lineage: Eukaryota > Metazoa > Arthropoda > Malacostraca > Decapoda > Penaeidae > Penaeus > Penaeus japonicus. The sequence goes on from BOPN01004591.1 coordinate 118,925, forward strand.
TCTATACATTTTTGGCTGAGAGGAAACCCCACAGGCTTTTAGGCAAGACTATAAAATATTCACGTAACCTCTTTCTTCTCTCCTATGATCTACCACAGGAGCTCAACCTTTCAACCTCTTTCAAAGTACTCAGGCTTTGTGAGGCCCGTTAGTATGATGAGAAATGGCACATCTTGGAAGCGCAGAGTGAATTTTCACAGGAATTACGCTCTCTATTGCTCTCGCTCTCTCTCTCGTTCTCGTTCTCTCTCTCTCTTTCTCTCAATATCTCTCGTTCTCGTTCTCGTTCTCTCTCTCTTTCTCTCTTTCTTGTTCTCATTCTCGTTCTCTCTCTCTTTCTCTCTTTCTTGTTCTCATTCTCTCTCTCTCTCTCTCTCTCTCTCTCTCTCTGTCTCTGCCACTCTCTCTTTCTCTTTATATATACATATATATGTATATACACACA
>BOPN01004592.1:15000-17500 GCA_017312705.2 Penaeus japonicus
TATAAAACTGGCTGTATCTCTATCATGACTAGTAATCACATTGGGTAATTCTTAATTTTCGTCACCAAAATGTATAAAACTTCCACTAACTAGAGAAAAATCTCCAAAGGGGAAAATATGGGTTTCTAGCCAGCTACACCTCCTAACTATGGCTGGAGGCCGTGGAGAACTCATAGTGCTGCTGTACAACCTTTGGAGAGACTGTGGGCGGCGTAGTTTGCAAGGCTGAGATGAAATCCTTAAGCTCTACTTTACGCGCTATAACCTGTGAACGTGAATATGGATTATAAATCTAGTATGATGCATGACAGAATTAAATTCCTGCTATAATTTGAAGAATTTATTGGAAATGCAAGACTACAGGTTAAGATTTACGTCTAGATCTTACTTTAAGGTAACTTCAAACCTGAATTTTTTGTGAATTTATCCTACAATATATTTAGTATTCAACTCAGAGTTGTATCATCTGTTTAAGTATACTCACTCTGTAGATTGTGTTATAGTAATATTCCATATTCTCAATCCAGTAGAATAAAAAAATAATTTCATTTAAAAGTCTGAGAAAATCTACACACCTTATCAGCTGGAAGCTTACTTAATGGATACTGCATTGACCCAAGAGTGTCACTTGAACAGGGGGTGATTTTGTTATCTATAAAGCAAAGGGAGAACATGATAACATAACTTCTTAATGAAAAATCATTATAAAGAACTATATATAAATATGCTTTCAATTTATAGTGTTCAGGTCTAATTTTATCCTTGAAAAAGTATATCATTTTACACGCATTTATGATATCTGATAAGAATTACCTAGAAGTCAACACTAATTCCAACTAAATTACCATTTACTACATCTATCGTCAACCAAAGTCATAATGAGTTCTAAGCCATTTCAGAATAAGTAAATTGTAAGTCACAAAAAGATTTCTTAGCATATGAAAGTACAGCCTCTGATAGATACAAAGAATAGAAATATCTAAAGGGCTATTCGAATCTTATAGGACAAAACTGAGTCTACACTTGAAAAATGGTTTAGAGATACAACATACACATTAAATTTGATAGCATTGCCTACATAAATACAAAATGCACATAAATATTTGCAGTCACTAAATAATATAATTCTACACATGTGTAAGACAAATGACTAACAACCACAACTCACAGTTAATTCTAACACAATAACTATCCTTCCAAACATACCATGAGTGAACCTCCAGAAGCGACAAGTCTGCAGCTCCCTGATAGGGAAGAAGGCAGCAGCCACCGCGAGGTGAGTGAGATCCGCACCTGAGAACCCTTCTGTGGTGTCCAGAAGGCTCGTCCACTCTGGATCGCTCAACTCTAGGGGTGTTGTCTTAAATTGGCTGGAAATTATTGCACGACGACTCTCTCTGGAATATAAGCAGTTTGTACATCAATATAAGTTTCAGTATATCTACTTATATCTATATAAACCTATATATGCTGAACTATATATAACTCTACTCAATCACGCACACACGCACACGCACACGCACACGCACATGCACACACGCACGCACGCACGCACGCACACACACACACACACACACACAAAGAGCCATGCTTACCTGTCAGGAAGAGGAACCAAGACCCGCCTCTGAAACCGCCTGAGGAAGGCTGGGTCAAGGTCCCAGGGGCAGTTGGTGGCTCCTAACACGAACACGGACGACTCTCCTTTCCTCTTGATATCCTCCATCTGCCGCAGCAACTCAGTCTTTACCCTGGCCAAGCAAAAACATCACAAATAAAATTAAAATTTGCTTCTCTTCACATAATCATGAAATATAAAATAAATTAAAGGTAAAAACACAACATACAAAGGACTGATAACCAGTCACTTTCAAATTTCATCTAATATCAAAAAGAAAAAGAGAGAATAAAAAAGATACTGAAAGACAGACATTTATATTGAGAAACAAACAGACCTGCGAGAATGCTCGTCTTCCATCTGTGAGCGAATTCTGCACAAACTGTCAATCTCATCAATAAAGACAACACACTGGCCTGACTGACTTTGTGCTTGATGGAATAACTCCCTTATTAGTCTGAAAAAAAAAAGTGATTCATTAAATTCTGATCATCCATATTTATCAACATTTTGATGTGCATCTGTGCAGCGAGTTAGTGTTAAAAAATTTAAAATCATGCTTTCTGGGGGAGAGGGGTCCATCAAAGAGAATATGTTTTGTTTGCAAGTGAAAATATAATAATCATGGATAAACCACTCTCTATAGTTAAATAACAATAAAAGAAAACATGATATTGTTAAATCAGTCATTATTAGATTAAAACCAAAATCACATCAAGCTATCTACTTTATACAGTACAAGGCAAAAGTGATAGTGATAAAAATGATCAAAAATGATGATGAAGAAGAGGACACTGGACAATGATAACAATGATAAATGATTATCTCCTCACTTTTCAGACTCTCCGACCCAAGACGAGAGGAGATTGGCTGAAGACACACAGT
>BOPN01004592.1:27500-30000 GCA_017312705.2 Penaeus japonicus
TAACAGCTCTTGCGTCTGCCAATTTTGTTCGGCTGTCTGCATGTATGCATATCTCTTTCTGTCTCCTTATCAGTCAGTCAGAAAGCGAGGCAGGCGGTCGGTCGGTCTGTATGTAAGCACGTCTGACTTCCTTCCTTTTTTTTCCCTCCTTCCTGCCTACCTGTCCATCCTGCTGACTTCCTGTTTATCTGCCTGTCTGCCTATCTTCGTAAATCTACCTGCTTGGTTATCTGTCACCGTTTCTGTCAGTCAGTCTGTCTGTCTCTCTGCTCCAGATTTTAAATTTACCAATTAAAAGTACGTGACCTTGCAAAGAAGAAATAGTCAATTAAGAATACCAACACGTAATACAATAAGTATTCCGACTTGAGGAATGATGGCGTCTATCAATTTTTTTAAGTTATGTATTCATATCTTTTCATCGTCGTGTCGCGCATTTTGAGCTTATACAATATTTCCTTCACCTGTCATGTCACACTTTCAGTAGAATAACCAGAAGAATCTTATTTTTTGAGATATTAGAAGAGATATCCTTGATATTTGCCTTTTTTTATATGGGATCAAATATTCACCACTACCAAATATAAACAATAATTTTAGAAGCAGGTCCTCTACTATTTGAGCAATCTAGACTTAATCTTGAAATTATCAATTTCTTCTGTGTTATTCACATGAAACAAATCGTAAGAATATCATTGTCAGGGAAACAAATTTATTGAAGAGACTCTTTCATCATGAAATTTGTCAAGTAAGTCAACCGTTATGGCTCTCCTATGACACCCCCCAGACCGCAGCCCCACTCAGTGTGCTGGCCTTGCTGGCTCGACTGAAGTGGCACTGAATGCGGGGGTTGTCCAGAGACTCATCACATTAGGTGGCGACGAAAAAAGTTACTTTAGTAGCCTCTATTTTTACAAAGGTATTTCACGCAAACGAGATACAAATGAGGTAAATGTGTACTTCAAGTACCGTCAGGAGATGACTATTACATATGTGATTAATCTACTATATAATCCTTTAAATTTGTAATAAATTCGATAAAGATATAAAGTATTGAATTTAAAAAGTAATAACAAGTTGACTGACAGTAGACAAAGAAAACGTTAGTCAGAGAAAAACCTAGGCTGTTAATTTCTCAGGGTGACTATCATATTTAACACATCATATCTTCATGTAATAATATGATGGCATTTTCAATTTTTAATGCATATTTCGTTTATCACTAACAGTGTGTCATACAATGGGAATCTGTCAACTTAAAAAAATATATATATCTACTATTTCATGCAAAGATAGCCGTATGTTACATTTTAATAATTTAGCCAAAATTTATGAAATAAATGCATTTCCGCATTTAAAATAACAAGAGACGCGTGGAAGAATGTGTTACTTAAAAGTGATTTCTGAAATGTCTTCTTCTGAATACGGTACAATTACACACTGTGCGTTACTTTATTCGTAACAGCTTTTCTTCACACAAAGTTGCACATCACCTTTATTTCCAATTTTCCTTTAGTGCCAATTACAAAATCGTGCCACATTTTTGGAGGAGGAGCATACGAGCAGACCGGGATTTAGTCGAGAAGTGCCGCTCTCCAGTCTGGCTTGTCTGCTTGCATGCCTGCATTTCCTCTGCTTAGGCAAGACAATGTCACTTTCTAAATCTTAGTTAAGCTCCGAAATTCGCAGCATAATCTTTGTTTTAACTGATGTCAGGACACAACTTGAGACACCTCGCTTACCGTTGCAGTTAGCATCAACAACACACAAAAGCAAACATGCAAAATATCTGAATACATAAAAGTTTCCCGAATGCTGCAAGAAAACACGGGATGATCAGATATAGACTGACCTCAATCTCGACGGTAAAAAAAAAAAAAAAACAATCTATATTACCTTTGCGCAACCTTAGTTATTGATCAGTGTAATAAATGTGCAACTTTATTCTTATTTTTTTCTAATTCGAACTCCATTCAAAAGCAGAGCAATTGAAATGCCAAGGCTGCATTGCGCAATGATATCCGTTAATGATTAATGGAACATTTAGTTTAGCAGGAAGAATGTAATCAGTGCATCACTATTACTCATTAACAAAATCATTATGTAAACGGCACTGCATGTGGTTAAATCATACGGATCTAAATCACAAGAAACTTACAAAAAGGCGCAATAGAACAAGTTTAGCACGAAATAAAATGTGTTTCGTTCGTGAAAATATGGTACCAACCTTGATACAGTTGAAGGTCACTCCTACTTCCTGTGTCCGAGGAGCTACTCACATCAGGACACTTCATGATTAAGGTGCAGTGCTGCCCATCAGATAGGTTCTTCTTCCTCCTCTTGCTTGACGTTCTCTGTCACCCTTTGCGAGTTTGTGACGTTGTTGCAGCACCCTGAGGAGAGACCGTTGCCAAGGGATACATATTTCCCTTTTTCAGCCTCCTACGGCTACTTATTTCAGCCCATTTTATTTGGGAATATAAAAACAAATAATCCTTAT
>BOPN01004592.1:35000-45000 GCA_017312705.2 Penaeus japonicus
TACCCCATCATAAACCTCTTTAGTTTCATTATGTACATTGACTTCTGCATAAGTTAAAGAGAGACTGAGGATAACTATAGTAATAAGGAATTTACATTAAATATTTTAGTCTGACTATTTCTTATACAGACTTACCCATATCCTCATATACACTGGCCTTTAAATTTTGGTTTTCAGTAGTTCATTCTTTCTATCTCTATATACCATATGAGTAATTCATTTAATTTCCTTGGTTTTGCATTTCAGCAGACTCCGGCAAATGTATTAGTTAATTTCTTGACAAAAATATGTGCGATATAGGATAGAGATGTGCTATATTGGTATCAGTATGAAGACTATCAGCTGAATTTTTCTTCTTCTTTAGAGTTGGTGGGTGCTGGATAAAAGGCTGAAAAAAATGTATGCTACTTAAGTTTTCACAGTTTTGTTGACTGTTTCAATTTATATAACTATTGATTAGTAAATTGAAAATTGCAATATAGATTTTGATACTACAGATTAACCCTTTCCCGATGGGGCACATGCTAAGTGAAAACCCCTATGCCAGGCCACTGCAATATTGCATTGGAAACGTCACTCTGGCATGACGCCCCGGCATCGGGAATTTAGCTGTGTCGCACGGGTGTGACGCACCGTCGTCATAGGGTTAAACAAAAATAAATGTAGAAGTATAAGTTCAGGTAAATCTGTCAGTATTGGTATTGGCACATCTCCATTATACAAGAAACTTCCTAAAGTGAATTCTCTTCTCAATATTCAAAGTGCATTCCCTGTATTCTTGAAATGAAATAAAGTCTGGGTTATCACACATTGCCTTTGAATGCTATATTAACTCTTTAACTCTCTATTGTAAAAATATTGCTTGTCTCTATTTCCGATTATGAGTCTCTAATTGCAGTTGGATAGTGAAGCCAGAACATTCTGCTAATGATTTAAACTTGCAACATACCTTTGGTTTTACTTTCTTTATTTACCATCTTAGATATTTATTTATTCACTCCTGATTATTACTGTTACCTATCTATATAACTTTTTTCTTTTATCAGATCCTACATCGAAGCGAGCCATGGAGCCACGCCGATCAAGCCGGCCTGTGATCAAGCCGGTAAAGTTCTGGGATTTTGAAAAGCCTGACTTCTCCAAAACTGAGCACATTTCATATAGTATCACAGAACTTACCAAGACATTTGTGCGATCCGATGCGTCAGCTAAACCAAAGAAGCAACCTCAGATCAATGGGATTAGCCAGGAGAAGCTGACGGCAAAAAATCATATTCCCAAGAAGTCTGTTCCATCAGCAAAGCCTCGTAACCACCAGAGGGTAAAGCAGCTCTCAGCAGGTAAGGATTGTTTTGGCAATTGAGTTTCCAAATTTAGCTGTTATGGTCATATAACCAGAAGTGCTTTGAGTTATTGATTCTGTTTTGTATACAAATGAAAGTACTACCTTAGCCATCTTTCATCTTTCCATTTTCATTAGCATGTTTTGATTTGAAGTGAGAATAGAAGTCAATATGATTATGACTTTATTATGCTCTGTAAATTTAGATTGATTATTGATGAGCAGGAATGCTTATGCCATGTATTCACTGTATGATTTTCTATCCAAAGTTATCTAACATTTTGACATTTTATTTTATTATTATCTTTATTTCATATTATCTGTATTTTTCACTATATAATTTTAGACGACTTAGTGATCTCATATTTAACATTTGAAGGAGACAATCAGTCATCCATTTCTCTCAGAGAGCACAGTGCTGGCAATAGAAGCCATGGAATGATGAGACCCTCTTTTGCCATTGCAGACAAGAAGCCCAGAGAGAAACGGAATGAAGAGACAGACCTATCTAAAACCAGCCAAAAATCAGACAGTATTCCTGAGGCAACACCTGTTTCTCATGAAAAGGCTTTAACAAAAAGGAAACTTGTAAAAGATTTTAAAAGAAAAATTAAAAACCACCAAAACACACTTCAGACTACTTCCAACTCGACAATGTGCACTGTTTCGATAATGAATGGTTTGTTATCATATTTATATATGGCTTCATTTAAAGTGCAAAATGTGTAGTTTATCATGATTTGATAGAAGAATAATGCAGGAAGATCAGCATTTAACTCTAACCATGTCTTATTTTACATACAGTAATTTATAGATTAAATTTTTTTTTTTTTTTTCTTTCTTTCTTATTTTATTGCTATTATAAGGATCAATTTTTCTATCCTTAAGACAACATATTTACAAAACCACTTATAATTCCAATAACCCTTTTCCTCACTCCAGCCACGGACATAAGCCGGCGTAGTGGGAGAGTGCGGGTGAAACCTCTCGAGTTCTGGAACTTTGAGAAGATCGAAGTGAAAAAGGACGATGATGGCCACGTGCAAGTGATAAGCCACAAACAAAACGCCCCAGAACCAAGGAAAAGACAACCACAGGAAGTTCCGCCTGACCCGGTCTCAAAGGATCAGAGTACAGCTTTGAGAAAGAATATGAGCCCAAAAAAGAGAAAGAAGAGTAAAGGTAGGGACACCAGTCCTGTGTCATATCAGTCATTCAATTTTGCTGGGTGTAGAATTAACTTCATCTCTCCTACATTGCACTTTAGTTTGTAAGAAATTCATATATATAATTACATGACTGTGCCTCTTTTGTAAAATTGATAATGTTGAAACTTCTTTGTAGTCATATTTAACTTTAATTTTATTTACACATACAGTGCCATAAAGCACTAGTATCTTGTATACAACCAATTACAGTAAAATCAATAGAAAATATAAAACTATTTCTATGGCTAACATTACAATCATTGCAATTGTAATTTTCCCATGATTAAATTCACATTCTAGTCTGTGTGGATAGGACCTGTAACACTTGCAATATATAGGGATCACTGCTGCCCCTATAAGTGAAAAGTCAAAAATAATTGCATTGACCATGTCTTACATGCTACACTCATGGTCTGGCTGTGTGCCCCTTTGCAAGGATGTTTTGGTCCGAATATATAATTTTTTCTTTCTCTCTTTCTTTTTTTTTCTCTCTCTCTCTCTCTCTCTCTCTCTCTCTCTCTCTCTCTCTCTCTCTCTCTCTCTCTCTCTCTCTCTCTCTCTCTCTCTCTCTCTCTCTCTCTCTCTCTCTCTCTCCTTCTTCTTAAGAGGCTTACCAGTGCTTCCACTACAGCATGATACCAGTGGACATTTAATAAGATATGTTTCTTGTAAACTATAATTAACATACAATTCCTAAATTGAAATAAAAGCAGTACTATAACCAATAACATCGGCTTAAACTTATGATATATCCTTTTTTGAATTGAAAATTTTAAGGATACTCAAAATGATTCATGGAAATTGCATTGATTTACTGTTTTGCAATTTCTATATCTGGGTTGCAAGAACATCCATGTAAAAAAAAGATGATTCTTTATATTAAAATTAGATTTTAATAATGCAGGATTTTATCTATGTGTTGAATAACTATTATTTTATATGTAAGATATGTATGACAATGATCTTACTTTTTCTTTTAATGTGGATAACATTTGACTTAATTTACTGAATCACTTTTAACTTTTTACCATAGGAAATAAATGCTTCCTATTTTTCTACAAGATAAATGTGAGTTTGTCTATCATTCTGTACTAGATTGTTATAGATATTTAGATGATGAATAGGATAAGAGAGTACACTAAATAGTGCAAAATATATTTGGATTTTTTCTAGTATATCATTTAAAATCAAAGTGATATTGATTATAACTAAGGATTCTTTTTCCCCGGTTGCAGTCAATAAAAATCACTTAATTAAAACCAGTTGATTGGAATCGTACCAACCCTAGTATTTATGGTATATATTTTTTTGATGTTTCAGAAGAGGAAGAGGATGATGTTGATAAAAGAAGGAAAAGTCCAAAAAAGAGAGTTGAAGAAGAAAGAGAACTTGATCATCAAGGTAAAAGAACAAACTTTATTTTTTCTAACCCTTTTCAAAAGCAAAATATTTTCTACAATCTCAGATGGTCAATAGTTTGTTTTGTTTTGGTTATGTCTGATTATCAATTTATTTCTTATTTTTTAAAAACAAATATTCACATTTCTTATACAGTAATGCAGACTTTTATCAGTTTAGTGTGTTCAAGCCATTATTTTATGTATAGAATATGTATGGAAATTATTATACTTTTTTCCTTTTACTGTAGATAACATTTGGCTTGATTTAGTGATTCCCTTTTAACTATACTGTTCCTAGAATGAAACAAAAATAATATAATCAATATGGCCATTATGAAAGTAATTGATGGAATTGTTGAAAAAAAACAAAAGATCTAGAGACTTGCAAGTAGCATGATTACTAAATGGTCATTGAATCCAAAGTAATTATTCCTCTATGAACATAATATATTAATAAAAAAATTAAGGATAAAACATGATTTAAAAATTTAGGAAATAAATGCTTCCCTATTTTCTATTAGACAAATTGTTATTTTATTTTGCTTGTACAGTATAAGTCATGTAATAGAACCTATAGGAGCTTAGAAAGTTTAGGTTGAGGTAATATTTATGTTAAAGTCCAAAACTTGAAAAGATTCTTAACCCAATAATGATGGATCAGTTTTTGCTCTGCTTGGATATTATTCCAGAGCATTTCAAAATACGCAGGCCTAATGTCATAGGCTATTTATCTACTAAGGAGGCAACAAACTGCTACACCCCTGATCATCCGGCAAGACAGCCACACAAAAGCCATGATGTAACATTCACGTCACTGGCTGGAAGACCAGCCATGTCATGACATGAATATCACATCATCCATCGTTTAGGGGATAACTCATTGCGGATGGGTGTCATGACATACACGTCGTAGGAGTTTTTGGCCTGATGGCAGGCGTAATAACATACATAGCGTTGGGGGATTTTGGATTACTGTTTCTTTATTGTACTATGATTGGGTGATGATGACAAGTGCGGTCATGATTAGTATAATTGCTGTAATATTAAGCAAAATGGGTTTTACCTAAAATCCACAACCTAGATGGTCTTTAATTGCACCCATCCATGGTTACAGATTTTTAGATGATGTTTAGTGATGTATGAATCACAAAAAACACTGTAACGTGCACATAACAGAATTAATAACACTGCCACTAAAAGAAAGGAAAAATTTGCTTTCTTTTAGTGGCAGTGTTATTAATTAATGATGTATATTACACTAAATAGTGCAAAATATATCTTGCACTAAGTAGTGGATTTTTCTAGTTTATCATTAAAAGCAAAATGGTATTAGTTATAACCAAAAATTGTTTTTTACGGTTATAGTCAATGAAAATCACCTGATTAAAACCAGTTGATTTGAATTATATCAACTCTGGTATTTAATGTATATTTCATGTTTCAGGAGAGGAAGATATGGATGTTGATAAAAGAAGAAAAAAAACTTTTTCTAGAAAGATGGTTGAAGAAGAAGAAAGAGAACCTGATCATCAAGGTAAAAGCCAAAACATACTTCACTCAGATCCACAGATTTTTGGTATATTTGTTAACCCTTTTCAAAAGCAGGAGATTTTCTACAATGTCAGATGGTCAATAGTTTAATTTGTTTTGGTTATGTGTTATATCAAGATGTCTTTTTAACTTTTCTATTTGTGATTTCTGTCATGTTTTGTTTTTTTCTTCCTTTCTTTTCTATTTTATTCTTTAATTTCATTTCCTTTCCTTTTCTTTTCATTTCTTCATTTCAATAGCTGACTCTCTCCATATTTCAGAAACTGTGCAGAAAAATCTGAAGGAAAAAGTGCCAACTACAAAAGACAGGAGCAAAGAGGAAGGGAAGCAGAAAGAGTTTGGAAGCAGAAGCAAGGACAACACACAGGAAGAGGGGAGACGGGAGCCAGAGGGAAGAGAAGGAGGAGAAAGAGAGGAGAGACAGGAACCAGAGGGTAAAGAAGGAGGAGGAGAAAGAGAGGAGACCTCTCATGAAGGATCTGCCGAGGAAGGCTTGCAGGTGATGGAGTTCAAGGACCTGTATTTCCTGCATTGTGAAACGGAGAAGTGCAACTGCTATCTGGCCAAGAGCTACGAGGATCCTAGGCGAGGGGTGTTCGCCGGCTTTGTTTTCCTGGAGGGGGGCAGTCTCCTGTGGCAGGCCAAGAAGGAAATGGTAAGGAAGGAGGTTGTCTTCCTCGGGACTTTTATCACCTCTTATTCAATCCACACAAAAGAAATTGAGTTGTATTTTCAGAATCTACAATAGATTTACTTAATGTTACTTGAAAATATTACGATTCCCTAATTTCCATTTGCATATTGGTACAGATTGTGCATCTTGACCTGAGCATGTCCTTAGGGATTAATTACCCTCTCCTCTTTTTGCTCTTAATCTTTTTCTTTCTTTCTCCTTTCTCTCCCACTTTCTTTTACTTCTCATCCTCCATCTCTTCTTCTTCTTCTTCTACCTCATCTGCTTGCTCCATTTTCCTTTTTCTATTTGTCCTTCCACTGGGTATTGTATTAGAAACAATGTTATTTGTAATTTTCCACATACTCATTTGCCTTTTTCCTATTTCTCGCATATCATTTTCCAAGTTCTTACTTGTGATTTTATCATTTTAGTGGTTTTGGATTAATGATTATTTCAATTCCATTCTTATTCCCAGTTTCTAAAGGTTATCAGTGGACGTGGAACACTGAAAATAGTGGACACAGAAACAAAGGAGGGAGTCCACATGATGCTGATGAATAAAGGAAGTGCTACGGTTACTACAGGTAAAGTATTTTTCCTGATTATTTAATAACTTGTGAGAGTGAGAGGGGTGAGAGAGCAGGAGAGAATGGGGGTGAGAGAGCGGGAGAGGTGAGAGAGTGGGAGAGGTGAGAGAGTGGGAGAGGTGAGAGAGCAAGAGAGGTGAGAGAGCGAGAGAGGTGAGAGAGCGAGAGAGGTGAGAGAGCGAGAGAGAGGTGAGAGAGCGAGAGAGCGCGAGAGAGGCGCGAGAGAGGCGAGAGAGAGGCGAGAGAGAGGCGGGAGAGAGGCGGGAGAGAGGCGGGAGAGAGGCGGGAGAGGGGCGAGAGAGGGGCGAGAGAGAGAGAGAGAGAGAGAGAGAGAGAGAGAGAGAGAGAGAGAGAGAGAGAGAGAGAGAGAAGATGAAATATGAAAGATGAGAGATCAAGAGAGAAAGAGGGGTAGAGTAAGAGAGACGATGAAATATGTTTCATCATCAGTAATTTTTTTTTTCTTTTTTGCAGGCAAGAGAATAGAAATCGTGAAGGACAGACGGTGCAAGATGATAAAGTTCTTTGTGGAAATAAGAACTGCAGATTCTAAAAAGGGAAACGATTAGTTTGAGGACCGATGATACGTGAATAATTTTAGTAACATACACACTTCAAGCACTTATGAGCTCGTGCAATGGAACAACAGTCTTTCAGTTGGGAAAGTGTCCATTTATCATATCCACACACAGGAAATATAAATACAAAGAGTAATATATCTTGCTAAATTCTTTGGTTCCCTTTATTGTCAGTATCTACATGAAATATCTTGTAGACTTGAGGAATCACAACTTAGTGTTCCCAAGTTAAAGAGTCAAGCTTAATGTGGAAAGGACTTTATTTTGTTGAAAATATACTATACTGTCAAATTGAGTGAATGTACAATACACAGTATATTTTTGTAATCCAATTTTGTACAGTTGTCCACTTTGGTATGGAATATGATGATCACTTCACAAAGTATTTCAATAGTTTGCGAATTTAATTTTACTTTGATTTTACAGTAATGCATAAGCTGTAGGCTAACATGTATCATTTCTGTAATGGTTCTGTGAATATATTTACATTGTATATGTCATAATGTTTATAATGTTATCTGAATGTATAATACTGGCTACTGAATTTCGCAAGGGCTAGCCTTTAATCACAAAAACTAATTTGTTCAAGAAATTCAGTTTCTATCTTCTTTCTCAGACAGGAATCGTATTCCTTCTTGTTGTACCTGTATATTTCCTTTCTTTTCCTTATATATATTTTTTTTTTTTTTTTTTTTTTTTTTTTTTTTTTTTTTTTTTTTTTTTTTTTTTTTTTATTTTTTTATGTACATATGTATTTTTTATGGAAAAAAAATCATATATTGCTATACCTGTGTATAGTCAATGTAATTTATTAATCTGGCTTTATTCATCTCTTTTCCCTTACTTCTGATTTTGCCAGTAAGATGAGGTTTATGAATTGAAAATAATTATTATACATATAGATTTTTATGCAAAAAAGTACAAACAATTTTGGTATTTCTGTGAAGAAAATATTTGAAAATAAAATTGCTAGGTATTTGACAAAATTTTGTATTATTTACCTGTATTTTTCTTTGTGAAAAATGTACATATATAGATTTCTTTCTCCCTTTCTCTCCTCTCTCACACAGTAATGGCTTAGGCCCATGTCCACTTTATCTATTTATTGTACCTTGTTAGGAATTGCTTGACTTTCCTTCCTACTTAACAAATCTCTGTGGTTAAACCATGTCACTTGTGATTGCATATAACATTGCTTGTACCCTTCCCCTCATTGGTTGTAGAAGGTCACCCTTTGTATAACACTTGCATAAAAGCCATCACCTGTTCAGATCGAGCCATTCTGACAGATCTCTCCCAACAACAAATCCTGAAATTCAAGCTTTGTCTAACTGCTATCCCCCCAAACTTGTGCCTGCCTGTTTATATCGTAGCTTTTACTCCATACCTACCTGCTCCAGAGACATGAGCAAGCAAACAGAGGTAGTATCTGATTCACTGACCTTTTATAAACTTCTAGCAAAGGACGTACCCTCCACTCAGTCTGATGAACAGCAGAATACACGTGAAAATTTGAAATCCCTCCTCACAGCAACTGTCAATAGTACTCATACAAAAGTCAAAGGGTTGCCTCAGACCTATTCTTTTATGCTATTTAAAAACTTAACTCAGTCGAGAAACAACAGATTTAGAGTCGTTAACTGTTGTTTAGTTACCTAAGCATTTCAGAAAATTAATATTGATCTGATACATAACACTGCTATCTCTTCGCAGTTTCTAATTCCTCTAACTTACACCAGGCCAGGGGGATTGACACATTGCTAAATTTCGATCCCAACATTTATTATACAATAATCACTCAGAGCTCTCGTGTACCATAGAATCTCCTTATAACATTTAACTTAATCTCTGGAGATTGATCTTGCTACTTGAGTGAGCTCTAAATAGCTGAAAACAATGACACAACCTTTTAGTCTGAGTGAAAGTTAATCCACTCCATTCCATCTCGTATTTGTGTGCCATTTGTGTCATTTTCTTAGTAAATTGGCAGTATCCGTCCCTACAGGAAGAAACTTCTCCAATACAGAGCAGATGTTAACAGAGTAGAATCTGGATCAGACCCTCTATAATGAGGCAGTTAGTTTTTTTTTTTCTACAAGCCAATCTGCCAGAAAAACTTGCATATTGTGATTAATTTTGGTATTCAGCAAGGGTTTTTTTCATTGAAGTTGGGGTTTTTAACTTAAGTAGCATTTTTTCTTATGATAATGAAGGCTTTATTTATTTGCTAAACTTTTAAGAAGTACATTTTTAAGTTTTCTTTAAACGAAATTGTTTCATTTTTGGAGATCACTTCTGCATGTGATTGCCTAAGAATGATTTGATTTGACACTGTGTCCTGAATATATATAATATTTAGATTAAGAATCTTTAAGATGTTTAACGAAAAAACTTCATATGTGGACTTTACATTTCAGAATGCATCATTTTTTTAAACACCAGATTTCAAAATGATTAACTTGAGCGAATCATATAAGTGGAGCCGAAAGAGTCGAACCCCTTAGGTGAACGGAGCTTGAAAGATTCCCATCACTGGTTCTCACTCCCATTATCACCTTTTCTCTCTCTATCAATCCCTTTACTATGATTTGTTTACCTCTTCCTTACCAAATATATTCGTCTCATTCCTCAAACTCAAAAAGGAAAAAAAAAATGTGT